>UYYA01005077.1:0-42090 GCA_900624975.1 Angiostrongylus costaricensis
CCTCCTCCAAAGGCGATCCTCCAAATACAAAGCACAAAAATGTTCCTTCGTTGCACACTTCTTCATTCTGGCAAACATCTTGTTCTGCTTGCTTCGTAGTGCAGCTCGAAGTAGTTCCATTTTGATGCCTCGTACTGGCTGCCCTCTGGTTGACCGCATATCTCGTGAAGTCGCTTTCGTTTTATAAACTTCGGCACGGCTCGATATTGGAAACAGCGGCGGAGAAAGTTGATTTGCTGTCTAGCGAAGACAATCTTCTGTCTTAGTGATAATGCTTCCTTCACAAGTCGAAAGTATTTTGCTGGTACATCTTGTAATAGTTCCCAAGATCGACTTTCTCAACCACATGCGACTATAATCAGCTGTTCTAAACTTCCTCATTGGAAGTCACGAAAAAAGCGGTGGGTTTTTCGAGAAGTTGTTGATCGTGTAATTACCAAAGAGTCTTTCGTCTTTGTGTAAGTGTTATTGAAGCGTTTGGCCTAGTAGATTGTATATCAGTATACCCTTCCAGGCTCTGAAGAAGGCGATACTGCCGAAACGTCAGCTAGCGTTGTATTGTATTGTGTTTTTATGGAAGTAAATGTATGCTGTTTAAAAACCTCGCGATTGCTGAACAAGAAAACGACACATTCGTAATAAGTAGTATCGGGCTTACGTCGGTCGCAATTCAATCACTATCAATTCGTTCGCAAACTGTTTGGCCACTGGATATGACCATTTCGAAATACTTTTGGTGAGGAATTCCTAGTAATATCACCTCAATGGGTCTTAAGCAAGCTTCGATAACATCATTATACGAACTACACTAGTTTTAATAACTCAAAAGACCGACTTTCTATAAACCTCGGCATAGATAGTTGATATATTTATTTGTATGATCTTATAAACTGATCTTCTTTAGCTGATGCGAGGTTGGTATAGGTCTTCTTTGTCGTTGTCGTTGTTGTTGGTGTTGTCGGTCGATGGCTGACGTTTCGGCGACTTCGCCTTCCTCAGAGCCTAGACGTATTTTATATTGGAATACTTTAATTATTCGGTGGAAGAAAGGCTAAAGTGTTAATAAAAATCAGATTTTTAAATAAACGTTATATTTAACAGAAAGGCCACTCACCGTGATGTACCGAGTGGGACTGGCCCACGCGTTGTTTACGTGGGGTCGCAAACAAGACACACCCTAGGGTCAAAATATCATTTTGAAATAGGGCGCCAGGTCACCTGTAGTAGTGAGGCATTTATCTTTCCGGTTCACCTTTGAATTTTTAAAATTTATCCAAAACGCCTCAAGAGTTTTGCGCGTTGATGTTTTTGATTCCTGCGCTAGGATCCGCACATTCACTTCAAAACCATCGCCGTTGTGCTTTTGTGCCCTATGCGTACCTAGAGGGGTGTTTAAACGGATTTTAGCTTTTCCATCTAGATGTTCTTTTATGCGGACACAAAGTGGTCTACCCGTTTCCCTGATATATTCCTCGCCGCATGCATTGCATGAGATCAAGTATATTATACCTAATCTCATGCAATCCCCGTCTCTCTCGTTAGGACAGATCATACAGTTTTCTGAGTTGCACAAACGATCATAGAGACGGTTTCGAGCTAACTGACGGTATTGGGTGGGATGTCAATAATCGCTACATAATTTGCATGACCGCTTTTCCTTAAGCACGTCTTAATGGCGTCACTTACTTCACTTGATATGAAGGGTAGCTTAAAGGGGATCTTACTTACCTCCGAAATATTATTTTGGGCAACTACCCTACGTTTCTCTCTAACCCGAGTGGCTTCTACTTCGTAGCCAATGGATATGGTTATTTTTCGTGCCAGGTTTCGCGATTCCTTCCTGTCCCTTTCTCCTGTACACACATTTTTAGCCGTACGGTACATGTTTTTGATAAGTGCTTTTTTCATGTGTGAAGGATGAGAGGAGAGGTAGTGAACTAGAAAGTTTCTACTATTTGGCTTGCGATACCATTTTGTTATATAGCCTCTCACTGAGAGCTTTTTTGGATATTTAAGAATGGAAGCCAGTTCTCGGTTGGTTTTTCTCGTGTAAATTTTATGTACTCTGACTGTGGGTTTAACAATTCAAAGTACTCATCCATCTGTTGTTCTGTGGAACAGACGATGAAGCAGTCGTCTATGTATCGACAGTAGAGTAAAGGTCGGTGATCGAGAACTGGAGCTTCCGCCTCAGACATTAAAGCGATGGCAAGGCTTGGTGTTAAAAGGCTGGCTGGGTAGGGGTGGGTAAGGGTGGTAGGCTTGGCTGTTAAACGCTGTCCCATCGCCAACCCTCTAATTTGTGCAAAATATTTTCCAGACCACCTAAAGATTGAACAACTAAGACACTGTTTTAAGAAGGTCATTAGTTGTGCAATCGAGAAGCTGTGCATTTTTATTTTCTTTTCATGCTCTACGAGCAACTCGAGAATGGCTTCCATTGCGGAGTTATTCGACACGTTGGTATAAAGTGAGGTAACGTCAAATGACTCCAATACATGCGCGATGTTGGTTGCACGCACTGTAGGTGGTCTAGAAATATTTTGGTGTTAGGTAAATGGGTTGGAATGAATTTTAGCACCTGAGTAAGGTTTAGGAACCACGTTTATCTTTTTTTCCACCGAATAATTGAAGTATTCTCATGTAAAATACGTCCAGACTCTGAGGAAGGCGAAATCGCCGAAACGTCAACCATCGACCAACAACACCAACAACAACGACGGCGACAACGAAAACATGTACCAACCTCGCATCAGCTTGAGAAGATCAGTCTACAAGATCATATAAATAAATATACACTAGTTTTAGTTCGCCGTCCATTCATCAGTTGGTGCTCATACCCGTCTACTGTCGAACCCATAAATTGATCCGGAAATTGGAGACTTTAGGGAATTCTTGAGGGAAGTGAGCATCCAGGTTCCATGATTTAGACTTGATAGCATGGATGCCAAAATATTCAAATGTTGAATGATCATTAGCATCATTTCTAATCCACTTAATCCTCGGATGACGGAAGCGAGCACCAGTAAAGTCGATTCATCCATGTCAAATTTTTGAAATTTCCCGTGGTTATGCTTTCAAAGGCCACCAGGAGCATGCAAATTCGGTGTGGTGCTTTTGTAATTGTTAGTCGTTATAGACAAGTTTACACGATATATTTATTGTGGCTGTTTTGGCGGTATCACTTTCTTCAGAGCTACAGTGATTCGAGTCGAGTGTCCACAACCGATCGTTCTCGCATCCCGGCTCTTCATATTCTTCATAGGCATCGAGTCGAATCATATAGAATGGAAAAATTACTCGTGTAACTCTTTTCGCGACAAGGTAGACAAATAGCCCGTTAGGCTAAGTTGGGGAATAATTTACTCTTAGTTAGGTTTCTGAATCAAAAAACAAAAGTACTTTTCGGGGAATCGTTCTGGATGTATATCGGAGATAGGCACCTAGGAACACCACACACGGTGATAAAGTAAACAGTTGGAAGTTGATTGGTGCCACAAATGTGAGGTCACCTCGAAGTTTTCGCTGAAATGTTTATAACTAGTAATTTCACTTTCTTAATGTTGTTATATTCCAATATTGGCTGCGTTTACAGCTTTCTGCAGCTAGGAACAAATCATCAATAGGAACCGCTCAATCCTGTTGCCATCGGAGACATAGGGACATTACGAAATCACAGCTGTGTTGTCACCACCTCCGCTTAAGCTTATCTTGGTGCGACGAAATTTGCGAGATCAAAAAGAAACCCATATTCTGTTTTCTTACTAAAAACTTACTTTCCCTTTGCTTAGATGCTATCCCTTTTGGAGGAAGTGTGGATCCCATAACAAAATTTTATTATTTTCAGTTATTCCATCATCTTGTCAACTGGTCACATGTGCGTGACTGAGAAAGTCTTCAATTACAGTAAAGACTTCCTCCTTTTTTCTCTTCTAAATATCTGGTAAAGGGGCGGACGGAACAGTGGTAGTGATGCCCGTCATCACGAACATGATGCTAGTTCGAATCCGCTCCTGGCCAACCAAGCCTCTCATCCCTCCGGGGTCGGAAAATTGGTACCGGATTTGTCTGGGAAAAAAATCGCTCTTTGCAATCCAATTGGGAACGCTCGAGCCAGGCTATCTTAGGTGGGAGTTCGACTCGACCAGTTCTGCGAAATTCAAGATGGAATGAAATTTCTGAAGCAGCAGCCAAAGCCACACGTAAAGGTTGGAAGACGTTTTTGGATGATGGATGCGAGGAAAAAAAATCAAATGTGAGAGGTGTTGGGATCCGCACAGTAGATGTGAAGACAGGTTGTATAGAATAAGAAGAATAGAAAACTACCTGGTAGCTGAGTAGGTTACATAGCTGTTTTCTCTGGAGGATAATTTTATCACAATCTTAACTCTTTTATTTACTGCCTTTTTTCTTCTTAATGGCAGGTTATGTTGCGAAATATAACTCGTATGAAATGCTGAGATATTTGCAAAACTCCGGACCACAGGTGTATGCAATGGAGAACGAACACGCGCTGTTGTCCTTACCGGGGAGCAGCGCACTTCACCACTACACCATCCGGGTCCTTCGCTTTGCGATCTTTTTTTAGAAGATAGAAGTAGCTGAGATATACGCAAAGCGAAGGACCCGGATGGTGTAGTGGTGAAGTGCGCTGCTCCCCGGTAAGGACAACAGCGCGTGTTCGTTCTCCACTGCATACACCTGTGGTCCGGAGTTTTGCAAATATCTCAGCATTTCATACGGGATAATTTTATGTTTTATTTACGTCTGGAAATTCCGATAAAAACCTCTCATTCAGTGAATGCATTTAAAGAGCAATAGATAAATGATTTGAGGTTCATCGATCCTGGAGGTTGCTTTGAAGCGAGCAAGGAACCATCATCATCTGTCCTTCAGCTTAAGTATCTCTTCTTCGTTCTCTTTCACTTGTTTCCATTCCATGCCCTGATTAAAACTAGTGCAATAGTTCGGCTTCTCTTAAAACTAGCTTTTCTGGTGGCTACTTCTCGTTTTATGGTTCGTTTTGGATTATTATAAATATCCGGTGGTAATGGCAACTATTACTTACTGAGCACTAATCTTTAGATTGGCATTCGTCCGGCACTGTCCCTACCCGCAGCAATCACCTAACGTTTCCCGTTGGCAATACCTCATCGCATTCATTTACTTCATCTAACACATCATATGTGAATTATTTTTTGGACAGATTCTTTCCATTTGTGGAAGTTTTCTTCTACTTTTATCGTTTTCGGAATGTCGTTTCTCCGTAGGAGCTTTCATCACTCTCCGTGATGTTTTTTGTTCTATTTGGAGAATCTCTAGTAATTGCTATCGTCTAATCAGGGTGATCTTTTATAATCACAAGTTCTCATGTCGTTCCACGCTCATCCCGTATAATTTCCATGAGTTATGCGGATGTGTTCCCCTCAAATGACCCGTTTTTCTCGAATGACGGGGATGTCGGTCACTGCGCGAGACGACTCTCCCTTACCGCTTATCTCCGGCGACATTGTAGGCCCATCTCCCAACCCTCCACGCTATCCACGAACGGCAGCCTGTTACGCAATGTGCAATCTGTCTCCCATCCATGAGTGCTGTGCTACCTCTGTTTGAACGCAATACTCTCGGAACGTGTCATCGTCGAGCCATTTGTGTAGGACGCCTTCTTCCTGCCATAGTTAGGCTCCTATCTAATAACCACAGCTGACACTAGTGTAATCGATTTACCTTTCCGTCCTACCTCACAATCGATTTAAATATCCTACCATACTGCATTGATTCGCTGGGAATGGCAAATGATTCGACCGTAATTAATTTTTACAAAGAAAATAAAATAACCTGGGTAACCCAGATAGTTTTTCCAATAAGGTTACCATATTCGCATGACCCTTAACCTTCTAGAAAATCGTCTGCATTTCCTCCTGGTAACTCTACTAATAGGGAACCCATTGGACAAATGTAACGAACGGCATACTACTTCTTTCAACATCCGGCGCTAGTAAAAGTGTCGTCCTTTTTCGTCATCGCCCGATATAATTGTGGCACACTTTTTGCATTCGGGGTTGTAAACACTGACTTCTGAGCCGCCAATTCAACTAGCAATTAATCTAAAAACTCGCGTGCAGCGTCTAACGTCTGGTTACGAAAAGTTGGCAAGCAGGTGCTTTGAATTAGCCTCCTTTTGCCACCAGTTTAGCGCCACAATCCTAGATGAGTGTATGAATTTAACAGTTATGCTCATCCTAATCAATCTTATTCTCATGTTCTTTCGAAATCTCTTATTATGACTCAAGACGCCTTTTTATATTGTAACTAGAACGCCTCACCCAGTCTGTTGCTTGCTCGTACCTAAGTATTGATAGAAAATCTCTTAAGGGTAAACCGATGTGCCATTTTCCACACTGTATATCTCATGAGTTCTTGTATATTGGGGCTTCTGACCCTTGAATACTTCTTCCAACAAGACGAGATAAGTCGACATCATATCTTTCGCATAATTCGTTAAGATTTTCCTATGTGTCGGTACAGAAGATCTTTTTGACTTTACTGAGAGATAACATAGTGATCGTGCTGCATCTCATTTTGTCGCAATGGTTCTGATATCTTTGTGGGAAATCGATTACTTATAGCTCGTCCCTCTTCTGCTTCTAATCCAGGCGATTATTTCTTGAAACCTATTTGTTGAAATGGCTCCTAGAAGATTTTGAAGCATATAGAATCATGAAGTTTGTGTCATTGTGGCATTTCTTCCCACTTTTATCTTGCGTTTTGCAATCTCTTCCCACTGAGACATGAGGATGTGTATCTGTCATTCATTGCCCAACAAGGACATCCACCTACGGGTATTGACAAATCCATCTTTTTGTTTTCTGTCGATTTTCAGGTGCTGCAAATCCCAGACAAGCTCGTGACACAGAGCAGTCTTTGTTGTTGTATTTAAAAAAACAGCCTTTTTAGAGACTATACGACCATTCCTCGTAAGTTTGCATTTCTGTAGGTTGTAGGTTTTCTGTGACTGTAGGTTGTCGATAATGTATTCAGAAAGCTCACCATACCAACCTCTTAAAAAGTCTGGTGGGAAAATAATTAATAGAAGTAATGATGTAATAGGGAGCGGATATCACAGTGGTAGTGCTGTTTGTCATCACGAGCATAGTGCTAGTTCGATTCCGCTCCGGGCCAACCAAGCCTCTCAACCCTCCGGGGTCAGGAAATTGGTGCTAGACTTGCCCGGAAAAAATCTCTGCAATGCAAGTGGGAACGAACACTTCAGACCGGCTATCTCTGCACTCCAGGGAGTGTAGCTCGACCAACATGGGTGCTAGGAACGGAATCGAATGTGAAAAGTGCTGGGATTCGCACGGTAGACGTGTAGATGGGTCAAATAAAATAAAAAAGTGTTGTAATAGAAAAGATTGAATAGTTGAAAAATGAGTGTAATAGTTGAGCTCATTCCTCGTATATTTTCCGAGAATCATCAGGAAATCTGAATCCAGTCGGGGTTCTCGTCCGTCTGTTCTGTCCGATATGCACCTCGTCCATTCGGTCTGTCAAACTCCCAACTGTCGCACACCTGGTGAGCTGAGTGTCAGCTTTCTTGTCACATTTCAGAGCGTTATACCTTTTTATTTTCTGCCTGCTATAATTTCCCTTGTTTTATTGTAACAATGACGGCATTGAAGTACCACGCATTAATTTAGATGAAGTTTTGAGGTCTGGACAACAAGAAAGTATGTCGTTCTTGGTAGCTTATTGGATTTGAGGGATTAACTAGAACATCGTTTCTTAATAGGTGTTATGAGTATCTTGCAACAACACAGAGATAATTCCATGATCAATATAATCCTGTGAGAACGCTGATGCAGAAGCCAGGAGAGGTGGCTTAGGGGTTCCAGTCTGATTCTGCGCAACATCCTCATAACATTGTAGGGTAGTGTCTCTGCTCGATGCTAATACCTCTTAAACAATTGGTTTGCACAAGTGCCTCATTGGATTTCACTTAGTTTTAAGCTCCTGAAATTTTTCTTTTGAAGAAAAAAGTGGGAGGGACTATTAAGATTCGGCAGACGAACTGAGCGATCATTTGCGAAAGAATTTGTGCGATAGTGTCAGTTGGTTTTTGGTCTCACTAACTTTGTGCTTGGCTAGTATTGAATCAAGACGTAGTCCTAAGAGAACTGGATACGCTGTTCATGCAAAATAGCTTAGTTATATATCCAGAAAATAGTTATATCCAGATAAGTCTAGCGAAGGCGCACGACAGTTCTTGGATAGGTTCATGCATCCCACCTCTGAGAAGTCGTCGTTGCTTTCATAGTTGTAACCGTGTTCATCTAAACTACTAGTGCTCGCTTGTTTACTAGTTCTACAATGTCGCGGACCATTATTTGTTTCAGATGACGTACCAAATCCACAATTCTACTCCCTGTCGTCCAGGAATTCCAAGTGCATCAGATTATATTTTTGTGAGTTTAACACAAGTTTCTTGCTTTCTACATAGTAAAAAGGCAAAGGCTTTCGTTTTGAACGGATTATAGAAATAATGAAGCTGCATTTGAAAAGGCTAAGGCATATTTTTCGGATGAAATTCTCTAATTAACCTCTGTGTTTATTTGCAAGTCTTTAAGAGTCTGGACAATCGCTTTGGAACTATGGAATTGTTAAATGCTACGTAGATACATGGATAGTTATGTTTCCATATCTTGGCACTTCCAGCAAAACTATGTAAATAGGATAATCTTCCCGTTGATGTCTATATCCCTTGGGGTCAATCCGTGAGGTTTTGAAGTCGCCACCAGCCAGTACCAGCAGCCCTTGTAAATCAGAGAGAGATTTATCACCTTATGACGGCTCTCAGTCACATCGATTATGGTTACCTGCATAGCTTTATTTATGCTCGGACTTCCTAATGGAGACAAAGAATTCCATCTAAGCCTAGGATCCTAGGAGTTGGGTAAAATTATCTCGTGGTTCCATAGTAGTCCTCAGTAGGGGCCCTTGATCAGGATATACTTACTGTAGAAGCGAAGTATGAGTCGTTGGAAACAACTGAGAGTAATACAAAGCTTGCGTTTTGTTATAGTGAAACTTCCCCTGACGGTTGAAAAAGTTCTTGAACTCTACTCTTCAATATTCTTTCGTCAATACCAAGAGGAATATCGAATAATTATTTTAGAATCTTGACACCTTCAACTACTCACACTTGACGAGAACCTAATATTGTAGCTTATACATGAATAGCAGCCTACAGACATATCTTGTTATTTCATGCTGCAATTTTAGCCGATCTCGCCATCGTTCAAAAACAGTGCCTTACCTCATTCAGTTCCGAAGAAACCACCGTACTCAGTTGGAAGCAGTGATATGATGACGAGCCAGGCTTCTGATGGAGTCACCAATAATGGAAATGCTCAGTACCATGAAATAGCTAAGGTAAACAAACAGATAACTATGGGAGGACAAGTTGTGAGCAAAAAAAAACACAAGCCGAAGGACGTAGTCAACCGTTAGGTGTACTAATGCGTTTGCTAGAATGGTGTGCCACTGCATTGTGTTATGGCATCACATACCTACTGAATATTAGATCAAAGACATCTGAATTGTTTGCCCAATATCTACCCCAGAAACCTCAACAATTTCGACCTAGTTGAAGTAGATGTTTCTTATATGTCACCACTTTCAATGGCATTCATCCTAAGATCTACTTCCACTACGAAGCCGTGAAATTGCCACTGTTTTAGACTATATTGATATTACAATTGTTTTTTCATCAAATGATTGCAATTACTTTTATATGATATTTGTTTACGTAGTATGCGAAAGGGGCGGGTAGTACACAGTGGTTGTGATGTCAGTCATCACAAGTTCGATTACGCTCCAGGCTAACCAAGCCTCTCATCCCTCCGGGGTCGGAAAATTGGTACGTGACTTGCCCGGAAAAAATCTCTTCAATCCAAGTGGGAACACTCCAGCCCGGCTATCTCAGGGCTCCAGATAGAATCGACACGACCTGCATTCTGCGACATTCAAGTTGAAAGGAAAATCCTGAAGCATCTGCTGAGGCCACACGTAAAGTTGGAAGATCTTCGTAGACAATGGATGCGAGGAAACGAATCGAATGTGAGAAGTGCTGGCATCCGCACGGTGACCTTGAAGACGGGTCATATAAAATAAAAAGAATAGATGTACGAAGAATATTAACGCTTTAACTGTCTAGCACTGATATTTTTATATTTTTGCTTTACCTACAAATCATGCTGCAACGATTGCCGATCTCCCATGAGGAATTGCCGGGTTTTGACGAATCGTAGGGTAATCGCTCCAAAAGCCGGCAGCGATAATTTCTCTAAAATAAAAATCGCCAAACCCAGTTGTCTTTTACGGCTTCATGGACGACTGCTAATTACGCGATATTTTTTCCAGTTCTTTATTTACAAGAGTTCACACAAAAATCGAGCTGTGGATAGTAAGAACTAGTGAGACAGAGAACACTACTGTACTCTAGTCCTCTCCTAGTCTGTTATGCATTTCACAGTCCTGTACGAAAAATTTTGTAAATTGTCCCATAGTTTGCATTACGTCAGTTGTACTACTTACGTACATAAGACACATGCCCTTCGCCAATGGTACAGGGAATTGGTATACGACATGTCCTCGCTGATGAAATACGGGTATGATAGGAGCTGACTACTTTGTGTCTTCTAACCGTTAGGCAACAGGAGTACTGCCATAGGAACACATAACAGCCGACATGTATCCAACATAATACGTTTGGTGTGAAACTAATAACCACCGTTGTAATTAAACCAACATATCTTAGCCTTTATTGATCTCTATTAACTGCTGTGAAAACAAGCTTTACAAACTTTTACCTTCAAAGCACTAGTTCTCATACTTTACTTATATACTTGGATGGCCAGTCTTCACTGGTTGTGAGGGTGCCAGCATAAGTTCCATTTTTTCGGAATTTTGCCGGTTTAACTAGTGTTGTTCCCTGGAGTTCCGAGGTCACCCTGGCCATGGTCTCCAAAATCCCTCAGGTCGTCACCACCACAGGCAGTCGCCGCCATTGTGGATCAGAAGGGGATTTGCCACCATGCGACTAGTTTGACCAGGATGGTGGTAGATCTTAGTGTTGGTACTCATTTTATGAGCTTAGAATTTTGGTTTTCTGTGCCTATAAACTATATCTTTTTCCAATTTTCGTTACTTGAAAACTAGTAGTTCGAACTTGGCATTATTAAATGTGTCTAAGGTCGTCTAAGGTCTCCGTGGAATGTGCAGAAAGTAGTTTTAAGAGTTTAACACTGTTGTTTAGTTGTAGCTTATAACTGATTCCATACCCTATCTTGATTACACTGAAGGAATTATTTAGACCCTGAGACGCCCTAGGAATTTTGGTCCTCGTACATTTTGAGCAAAGCAAACTTAACAAGCACGAAACCTAGAAATTTTCGGGCAACAACGGAATGACTGGTATTTCTAGTCCTCTTTTACGGTTACATTTACTATTGTTGAATGATCTTCTTTGACCACACTACAGGGCTTTGTGTATCAAAAGTTCTTAAAACTGTGTACAAAGAATTAATTTGCATTCAGATGAAAGTAGGTTCCAAGATTTTAGTGTTCCATAAAATCTGGTAGACAGAGTATACGTTCAAAACATCGAGACAGCTATGGGGTAGGGGCACGCTATGCTGAAGCGATCGTTCTGCTTAATCTGAAATGCGCACAGTGTCAATGTCAGTCTGCATTGTTGAGAAAGTTAAAGGGCTTATGGCTAGAAATAAAGTGCAGTTTTCCCTACGACCATAGCAGAGAACCCCACTCTCTGGTCTTATGAGGACGCATATTGACAAACCATGTGTGGACAGTTGTGGGAACAATAGACACAGTGTGCTAAACTAACTTAAAACAAAACTACAAACCATTCCTCATTAATTATGGGCAGAGATGAGCCCACGTCCCTTGCCTCAGATTCTGTACTGCAGATTATCTCCACTTGTACATGTTTTATGTTCACTTCTTCTTGGAGTGACCAAATTGAGCAAGTGGAAACACATGGGTGGTAAATACTATGCAAAGTTTCAGGATAACTAATTCATTGTGTCATTTACTAAGAAATTGGTGTTTCAGTTGCGGATTTCCCTTCGATTGCTCACCATGATGGCGCTAGCTACTGGTGTTTCCAGCATCACGAGTCTTCAATTCTTTCTACAAGTCAACTGGAGCACTATGATCAAGAAATATGTCACGCTGAAGGAATTCTACGTTCGTTATGATGCTTGCAGATACCGAGAAGTGATATCGATCAGCTGATCAGATAGAAAAGAAAATGCAAACAGGAATCTGGCGATTGTTGAAAGCTTTCCAGGAAGAAAGCAGCATTGACGACAAGGCTATAACTAATGAAGGTGTTTTCAGCAGACGATCGGTGACATCGGTGAAACCCTCGACGTAGCGGTGTTGGTGTGTTCGTGCTCAGCGTTCTTCGTCACACTTATGCAGCTTTTTTTCGTACTTAAGCTTCAAAAGTTCAAAAACTCTCACGCTACGATGTGAGTTTGTCATCGTTAATATGTCGTACATATACTGGTCTCTTAAGGAAATATCGCAGTTCTGAAGCAGCTTGAATGAGTTCTTTGCGAGGTATGGAACAACTTTGATTCTAAATGTTCGAAACGAAAGTAGCGGAATGACTTGTTAAGCGTGAAGGACAAAACGTTTCGAAAATTTCAGTGCGATAGAGTATCTGGAACGAACTAGCGCGATGAGACTGATCATCTACTCATTTTGGTTTCTGGCTGTTATGCTGCTGATGGCAGGTAGGCGGTTAACAATAGTGATACAATAACACGGCTAAGAGACAGCCGAAACGAAGGACTCGCATGATGTGGTGGTGAACGCGTTAGCCTCCGGAAAGGATAGTAGAGTATTCGGTCCCACCGCAGACACCTGCAGTCCGGAGTTTTGCAAATATCTCAGCAACATTGTGGTTATAATAGCGATATTCCTCTTCGATTTGATTGAATCCATTTATTCGAACTAGCTATAAAGATAAGTGAACTTCCAAAAGATCGAAATTCCCTCTCGGTCCGATACTTCACGTTGTCGCTTCCCGGATTTAAGATGATTTGAAGCTTCCCATATCGACTAGAAAAGAACAAACTACAACTTTTAGCGATATTTGATCGCATATGTACATTGAGAGTTAAATATAAAATCTGGTTACTCCTGGAAATCAAAACTTGGTATCATTTTGCGATATTTGTCGGACCTTAGCATAGAAGAAAGTGTTGGTCTAGAGAATATCCATACAGATCTGAAGCTAGTTAACTTTTTTACTTACTGCCCACTGCAATTTCTCACAAGAGGGAATTATGTGAAATACAACTACAATGATACTGATACATTGAGATTGTGATTATAACTAAGCCTCAGCTTAACTGGGTTCAATGCCGATTTGGGCTCCCCAGATCAATCCCGTTGACGGATGATAGCTGATGGCAAAAAGATCGATAGAACTAGCTGAGAGAGAGATAAGACGAAGGACCCGGATGGTGTTGTGGTGAAGTGCGCTGCTCCCCGATAAGGACAACAGCGCGTGCTCGTTCCCCACAGGATACACCTGCGGTCCGGAGTTTTCCAAAGATCTCAGCATTTCATACGAGTTATATTTCGCAACATACCCTGCCATTAAGACGAAAAAGGCAGTAAATAAAAGGGTTAAGACACTGATACATTTGCAAAACTCTGGACCGCAAGTGTCAGTTAGGGATCGAATACGCTTATTACCCTTTCGAGGTGCTAACGCGTTAACCACTACACCATGCGTGTGCTTAGTTTCCCGTTTCGCTGAGCTAGTTTTCTATCTTCTTGGGAGATTCGGCTTCTACATCGTCCTTGATCGGTCCGTCACTTTTTCACTCCTACTTTCGTTTCTGATTTCGGTTTTAACATCTCTCCGAATCAACTATCAGGAAGACCGAGCGAAGGATTCGTCGCCGAAAACACACCTCCCTCTGATCCACATCGTGGTGAAGACCTGGATACGCCCTTGCAAGGTTAAGTCAGGACTCCAGGGAGAACCANGCTGCTCCCCGATAAGGACAACAGCGCGTGCTCGTTCCCCACAGGATACACCTGCGGTCCGGAGTTTTCCAAAGATCTCAGCATTTCATACGAGTTATATTTCGCAACATACCCTGCCATTAAGACGAAAAAGGCAGTAAATAAAAGGGTTAAGACACTGATACATTTGCAAAACTCTGGACCGCAAGTGTCAGTTAGGGATCGAATACGCTTATTACCCTTTCGAGGTGCTAACGCGTTAACCACTACACCATGCGTGTGCTTAGTTTCCCGTTTCGCTGAGCTAGTTTTCTATCTTCTTGGGAGATTCGGCTTCTACATCGTCCTTGATCGGTCCGTCACTTTTTCACTCCTACTTTCGTTTCTGATTTCGGTTTTAACATCTCTCCGAATCAACTATCAGGAAGACCGAGCGAAGGATTCGTCGCCGAAAACACACCTCCCTCTGATCCACATCGTGGTGAAGACCTGGATACGCCCTTGCAAGGTTAAGTCAGGACTCCAGGGAGAACCAAGTTGCACAACCAGCAATAGGCCAGCCTCAGTGCCGCGCACACTGGGTGCTCCCTTCTACGACGTTAGGCGGTGAGACGACTGGTGAGAGGCCAGAAAATCTCGGATTACGCAGGACGTCATTGGAACCGGATCTAACGAACACACGCACGACACACCATGGAGATTGTTTCTTACTATGCACGTATAATGCCATAACACTATCCACAGACGCCGATCTTTACGACCTTCTTGTAGCCGCAGATCGCATTATTTTTTATGTGATTGCATTATAAGAAACAAATGTGACCCGTGGAGAAAAGGTCCCGTCACGAAATGTCGGCGGCGTAGGCTTTGTCGTCCACCCGTCCATTGTCCATCTCGTCGAGTCACACGAGATCCTTTCCCCTCGCATAGCCGTCCTCCGTCTTCAACTGTCGCATAATAAGAAGATCACTAACATCTACTGATACTCACCGACCGATGCAGCTGATGAGTACGAATTAAATGCATCCTACTATCAGCTGGAGGAAGTCATCCGCAATGATGAACCATATCAGAAATTTGTTGTCGGAGACTTCAACGCGAGAATAGGAAGGGCAACAAGAGCGAATACAGGATCGGAAATTTTGGATTAGGAGAAGGAAATGAGAATGGGAGCCGTTTCGCAGAACTCCTGTTTGCAGCACGTCTCTTTCACGGAAACTCGTTTTTCCAGAAGAAAGCCGCCGCTGGACATGGGAGTCTCCTAACGGCATGATTCATGCGGAGATCGACCACATTCTGGCAAACAGAAGATGGTACCTACTTGACACATCGGCAGTCCTGTCATTCTGTACTAGTTCCGATCACCGCCTTCGGGCGAAGATTCGATTCAACCGCAAGCTGGAAAAGAGCACTCTTCATCGACCACGAGGAAAAAGTCTAGCTGTATGCGGCGAGAAAATTCTGAACGAAGTCCTGTCCAAACGTGACTGGCAGATTAAAGAAGACTCGACCGAAGATTGGGCTGCTTGTCGAAGGATTGGAAAGCTGTGCCGAATTCGCCTCAGTTCCTCAAGCAAGAAGATCGAATCGCATCTCCATCACTACTGCGTTGCTCGAAAAGAGAAGGGAGCTGAAGCTTGATCCTACTGCAACACGTTTAACATGGCTAGTAATAAATGCCAGCTGCAGAACAGCTTTATAGGAAAATCTACAACGGTACAAACAGAAGAAACTACTGGAAGCAGCAGAGAAAAAATGCAGTCGGGACTTGTGTGATTATAATGTTCCGCTGTCAGCCCTGATGAACGAAGATGGGATCAATGTTTTACCTTTATTTTCTGCCTACTACAATTTTCACGGCAGGGGGCTAAACGAAATACAACCACAACGTTGCTGAGATATTTGCAAAACTCTGGACCGCAGGTGTCTATAGTGGAGAACGAACGCACTATTGTCCTTTCCGAGGAGTAAAGCGTTCACCACCACACCATGCGGGTCCTTCGTTTTGCCTGTCTCCCAGCTAGTTCTATCGATCAGCGCCATCAGCAATCACCCCTCAACGGGATTGATCTGGAGAGCCTACATCAGCATTTAACCTAGTTAGGCTGAGGTTGCAGGACCCGCATGGTGTGGTGGCGAACGCGTTACTCCCCGGAAAGGACAATAGTGCGTTCGTTCCCCACTATAGACACCTGCGGTCCAGAGTTTTGCAAATATCTCAGCAGCGTTGTGGTTGTATTTCGCTTAGTACTCTGCCGTGAAAATTGTAGTAGGCAAAAAATAAAAGGTAAAACATTGTGATATCAACTACAGCCTCAGCTTAACTGGGTTCAACGCCGATGTGGGCTCCCTAGATCGATCCCGTTGACGGGTGATTGCTGATGGCGCTGATGGATAGAACTAGCTGAGAGGCAGGCAAAACGAAGGACCCGCATGGTGTGGTGATGAACGCTTTACTCACCGGAAAGGACAATAGCGCGCTCGTTCCCCACCATAGACACCTGCGTTCCGGAGTTTTGAAGATTTGATCGTCAAAACTTCCCGCCATGATATGGAATTAATAGCGGAAATGTTCTAGACTAACCTTTCCCGTTCCACATTCCCCGTCCCGGACCCTAATATCCCTGCTGGAGAAAACCACCTGGAATTCTTCCTTCGGAGGTTCGAGTTGCGATAGAAAGCATGAAAAGAGGCACAACTCCAGGACCCGATAATACTACCACCGACTTCCTTAGAACTGGAGCCACAATTTACATGTATTTCTCGCAAACCATATGACAGCTTACCTCAACGAGGAAAAAACCCCAGACCGGTTGACGACGCGCACGGTCATCCAGCCCAAGAAAGGAGACCGAAGGGATCTTCGTAACTGTCGTCCCATATGCTTGTTGAGTGTACTCTACAAGCTCTTCACGAAGATTATCCTCTCGCGCATATCAAGGACATTGGATGAGGCGCAACGAGTCTAGCAAGCAGGATTTCGAGAAGGATTCTGCTGCATAGACCACATCCAAACCGTGTCCAGTGTCATCGAAGTTTGTCGGGAATGCCATTTGCCTCTAGTCCTAACATTTGTCGACTATGAGAAGGTGTTTGACAGTGTCGAAACGAATGCAATCCTAGCAGCGCCCGTCGACCAAGAAGTGGACCAGTGCTACATAAGAACTCTGTCCGACTGTTATCGGAACTGCACTACGAAAATACACCTTTCCATCGACCTCTTACCATACCCATAGGAAAAGGGGTTGGACAGAGCGACACAATATCGCCAAAGCTGTTCAGTGCCGCACTGCAGTGGATAATGAAGTCACTCGATTAGGATGAGAAAGGCATGCGTATTAATGGAAAATCCCTATCAAACCTTCGTTTCGTCGACGATATTGTCATCTTCTCAAGAAGCACTAGCGAAGCAGAGGTGATCAACAGGCTCAACGAAATGGGGAAAAAGATCGGACTTCGCATAAACCTAAAAGAAGACCCTGTTCACGAAAAAACCATGGTGCGAAGGTGAAAGAATTGAATTGGATGGCTCTCTCGTTGCAGAGACCACCTCGTAGGTATACTTTCGGCGATCAGTAAGCATGGAAAACAACATGAAGGAGGAACTAGATAGAAGAAGGAGAGCAGCTTGGGCCGTATTCGGGTCTCTCAAAGAAGCCACCGACCAACTGAAGGCCCCTAAAAATTCGCGTTCATCTCTTCGATTCTACAGTCCACCCAGCGCTCTATTATGCTGCAGAGTCGTGGGTTGATACTTCAACCGCGTGAAGAATGCTTCGCACTGCTCAAAGAGCGCTTGAGGGATGCCTTCTGAAATATAGTCTTCGGAGAAGAACAGACGACAGATGGACGAAAAGAAGAGTAGAGTGAACTCCAAGGGAATGCAAACATTCTCTAGAACGACCACCTACACGTTGAGTGGACGTATTCGTAAACAAAGTTAATCAGCTGTACCCGTAGCTGCAGTTGTTTCACAGATCACGGTTTGAGAGTTGCACGCGCTACTATGCTCGAACAAGACCACCACCATGGACTATGATTGCGAGAGAAAGGAACGAATGGCACATGTGCGGGGGTCCGCAGAGCTCGTGAAGACGGACCGTCCAGGTATCCAAGTATGTTTTCTATCTACAAGTGCCATCAGACGTGAAAAATTGTAGTAGGCAGTAAGTAAAAAAGTTAACACTGCGATTTCGATTACAGCCTCAGCTGAACTGAGTTCAATGCTGATTTGTGCCCCC
This sequence comes from Angiostrongylus costaricensis, assembly GCA_900624975.1. Classification (NCBI taxonomy): domain Eukaryota; kingdom Metazoa; phylum Nematoda; class Chromadorea; order Rhabditida; family Metastrongylidae; genus Angiostrongylus; species Angiostrongylus costaricensis. The sequence goes on from UYYA01005077.1 coordinate 18,312, forward strand.
CAGACCAATTGCGCTGACGGGTGATTGCTGATGGCATTGGTAGATAGAAAAACACCTGAGAGGAACACGAAACGAAAGACCCGCATGACGTGGTGGTGAATGCGTTAGCACTAGGAAAGGACACTAGAGTGTTCGATCTCTAATACCACTGATCTCTACCACTGATACCTGTGGTCCGGAGTTTTGCAAATATCTCAGTATCATTGTGGTTAAAAAGCTGGTATGGGAAACTTTCATGATTCGTAACGGAAACCTTGAAATTCGTTGGAGGGTTTGCTTTCTCTCTCTGGCACCACATCCATGTTCATTATTCGCTTTTAAGAAATCAGCGCTCCCTCCAATGTCGCTATATTTCTTTTTGAATGGCTTTCGTACGTTACCACAATGTGCCGAAAATGGAGCTTTGTCATACCTACGAACCTCTATTCATCCCAGTGGAAGCGGGTCGTTTTGTTTTTTTTCTCGTAAAGAATTGCCATTTTAGCTTCACTGTTCGCTTTTACAGCCGTGCTGCTGCTCTGTGCCATGAACCCACAACGCGGAGCGATCTCGAAAGCAATCGGTCTGCCGCTAGGTGTCATCGCGATGGGGTTCTGCGTCGTCGTCACACTGAAGTCGATTCGCTTCTGGAGCAGATCCACTCGTACGCCACCCACCGTCGACAACTACAAAAACTTCTCTACTCTCGTATAGAGCAGCTGTCCGTAGAACAGGAGTCCTATGAAGGTCCAACTATATCCCCACGATGTTACATCATTGATGTGTGCCTTTCTTAACGATGCTTTAATGCTTTCATGTTTTGCTATCTTTGGTTTGTGCCATCGTCATCATCGTCATGACAATCATTATCGATCCCATAAAATACTATGCTTTATCTTTCCATTCATTGATCTCATCATTGCATACGTTCAGTCGAAAAATCGGCTTCGTCCGAACTCTCTATGCGCCTAGTGTCCCTTGTTGACTTGTACTGTCTAGCACCAGAACAAGTGCGACTCATCAGTGCAATCCGTATCCTTTACGCGTCTGTGATATCTCTTGCCACATCTGAGACTTCTATATCTTCGTTCTAAATACTGAATATCAGTTTGTGCATAACGTTGCTACTCTTTTATACGAGAACACTGCGAACTGTTTCTTCACAGTCTTCCATCAGGTGATTCTTACCTGTACTTGTAATAAGTGCTTGTTTTACATTGAACAGTGCATTCATCATGTTCAGAATTTCGTTGAGTACAACGTCATTTTCGATCCATGTTTCTAATGTGGCTTAGGCCATGCATAAAAACTCAATGTGGAAAATGTTATTGTCCTACTGAATTTTGTTAGCGAATATCCACCTTCATGGTTAAGCTCAATCTTCTGTAAAATAGACTATCTCAATCAAGTGGAATAAAGGTTCTGCATAGTGTAAAGTAGCAAATAAGAAAGCCTGTAGAGCTAAGAAGGAGAGAAAAACCATCCTTCAGAGCAGAATGTTTCAAGTTACCGTAGTTCATTGCATAGGATGACAGCATACACGTATGAACCTTGAGTCGACAAGTTACGGTCACACTTGTGTCCTCGTTACCACACATTTGCTTTTGAGACCATAAGCAATGAGAACACAAGTGCTCAGAATGTAGAATACTAGCCGAAATCTCTTGTGGGTGAACTACCAGTTCAGTCCTGCTCAGAATGTCCATCGCGGCACCCGAACTTATTTTCTGTGTACAGGATATCTAGTCACAATGTTAAAATACAGAGAAAATGAAAGCCGAGTATGGCTCACTTAACACTTCAAAGACACTTTGCTTTCGATTCGCGATAACACTCATGCACTTATATCAACGCATGCGTTGCTAGAAATACTTGTACTTTCCAGTTTTAAACAAACACATCTTGGCTGATGGTGGACTTCGTTAGTTCAAACAAACCATTAAGATTTACAGATCTTTGTCAAAAAATGCAACTCTTCGATCCCACAGTAATAAAACCCTGGTTTTTGTAGTCCAAAAGCTTATTCTTCCAACTTTTTTCTAGGGTCCGATTTCGAGGATCGAAACGATTGAGCAGTCGGGAACCGTTTCCGATTTTCTCTAAAAGTTTTAACCTGAAAAAGAACCGAAATTAGAAAAGTATTCCAGAAATGACTGGATCCACTCAGCCCCAAATCAGTCAAGCCTTCCACTGCTAGAAGTTGGTGAGTTGATAGCAAAAGGCTCGGCCCGATCCGCAAAGACTGCGGTAACGACATAGTATGAACGCTCTAACGGAAAGCTATCCCAGCATTTCATGGACAATCAACTCGGCCGGCATCCAGTGACATTCACGAGGGCAATAGCCTCAACTGGCAGCCGAATCCACAGGTAAATCCAAAGTTTCGTGGATGATCGATGTTAGCGAACGAACCGCTGGGATCCGCACAGTGTGTCGGTCCATATGAATAACAAGAATGGAAGAATGGCTTTCGAAACTCGTCGCGAATGTATCCAATGCATTTACCATATATACATAGGAACTAGGATACGAAATATACGGATCACAGGCAGAACTGTTCTGCTCCAGTAGGTGGGTGAGTGAGCAACGACGACATGTCGCTACTTTTCATTTTTAAAAACTGACTTTCATCTAACACCGGTATAGATAAGCAATGTGCCTTCCTACCTTTCCAGGATACCAATGAAAAAACGCACACCGAACACCGGAGAATAACCAAACGTCTAGTCCACGTCTTTGGCGTGACAGCCTCCGGGCGCTACCAGAGCCGCGTGCGGTCGCGCAGCGTGCGACTTCCAGCGCGGCGCTGGCCGGTTGTCCGGGATTGACGTCCGTCGTGAGGTTGTTGGGAGTCATGGTCGAGCTGGGAAGCAAGAGTCCGTTCGGGCAGTCCTTCAACAACAGCGTCTTCATTCTGCCAGCGATCGTTGTCGTCCTCATAGTCGGTTAGTTCTGTTTCTCTTCGAAGCGTGAAAGAAGCGCGGAGTTTAACAGGATATTATAGACTTGTTTGAATTAGTTTTCCTTCTGTTCTTCCAGCTAACATTGTCTTAGTAAAACCAAGTGTAACCCAAGTACTCGCTTTAAGTTGCCATTTCAGTTTGCGTGTTTGTTTTAGTACTAGCTCTGCTGAATTATATGTCCGCCACATTTAATGGCCTGGAAGTTCTTTGCTAAAATCTTACTTTCTGTCAGGAAATTAAATTATATAGTTAATGAAAGAGCGAATGGCCTCATTAACATCTAGCCAAGTCGCCCGAGTGCTTCCATAACCATATCTTAACGTAGTCCTCATAAATTTCGATCTAGTGGTGGAGCAGTCTTCCCAATAAAGTTTCTTTTGCTTTCAAACATCGGGTTAATCCTCCCATTTGAACTTCTTGCTTGTATTATCATTTCATAAGAAGTGGAAACCAAAGGCGGTATGTGTTGGCGAGGCTATCTACCATATGATTGAAATATAGGATTATGATTGCAAGTGTGTGTCGTTCTATGCTTTGAAAAATCCGAAGTCTCCTGTAGACTCTTATAGCGCTTGCCACTGTAAAATATGTGTTGACCTACCAGAAATGCCATTTCATCTTCTCTTTGTGATGGGTATACCTGCTACCTGGACAGGGTCATTCAAGCTGGAGAAGTTCTATAGATCCATATGTGTAAAGTGGAATAAACCTTTGCCTCAACAAAACGCATCGAGCTACCGGTTTTCTGTCGAAAGCAGTAATGCTAAAGGGCATCCTGTTAAGGATGTGGAGCTGTTCGTACCATTCGAGTGAACTAAGCTTATTGAGCATATCTGTTCTGTAATAAAGACGAACGGAGACATTAATGGTGCTCGCTGAAGTTACTAAGTGATGAACATGGGTACAGTGCTGCAGTGGACTGCTTATGTTTCTATTCCAAAGCAAACTTTAGAAAGTCGGTATTAACAAGTACTTTTTGGTGTTGTACGATGGTCGTGTAGTTGAGTTTCTCGTATGAAATCCGTTGACGAGGTAGTGCATGAGCTATCGGTTAATGATGAGATAAAAGTGTTTGTACTGCTGTCTATTTCTGTTGTTTGTGCTTCTTTATACTTCAGTGTAAACTAGTATATGTATAAGTATGTATATGTTTTTGTGTATGTATATATGTGTGTATGCGGATGCGTGCATATGTATGTGTGTGTAGATGTGTATGTCCATGCGGTAAATCTTGGTCCAGGACTGCTGGTGATTAAAATAAAGCCTTTATACTTATCGAAACAAACTTAAGGTTCAGGATTACTCTTGAAGTGAAGCTTGAAGTTTAACTAGATCGATGTCGATCTACTCGTCGAATTGTACCCAGTGGGAATAGGAATGGTCAGAACTTGTAACGCTGCTTTTCTTTGGTTTACGTTTTTCTGCATCTTCTCTATAACTTAGTTTGAAATATGCGCCTTTATGCTTCTGTATTTTAGGTTTTTGCTCGTATAAATTGGTGTATTCATTAAAAGCAAAAGAGGAGAGGCAAAGTCAACGTAGAGCTAAACGAGAGGAAAAAAAGAAGAAAACGAAGTAGAGAAGTGAGAAACATGGTCATTGGAGACGTCATACAATTTCTTTTGCCACATATCAGATAGTTTTTTTTATTAGTATTTATGTTTTGGCGCTTCTGCAGTTTTTGAATGGGTTTGTTGTTCGTTCGACATTGTTGTGATATGTTTTTGTCATTGATAAAAGGTCACTATGAAGTAAACATGGATAATATTAACTTTCTATGTAATGGATAATGGATAATGTTTCCGTTTCTCTCAGCCTAGTTTTCTATCTACCAGTGCCATCAGTAGTCACCTGTCGGCGTGTTTGATCTAAGGGGCACAAATCGCCATCGAACCAAGTTAAGCTGAGGCTGTAGTCGAAATCACAATGCTAGCTTTCCTACTTACTGCCTACTACAATTTTTTACGGCTGATGGGGCTGATTGATAGAACTAGCTGAGAGACAAGCGAAACGAAGGACCCGCATGGTGTGATGGTGAACGCGTTATTCCCCGGAAAGGACAATAGTGCGTTCGTTCCTCCACCACAGATACCTGCGGTCCGGAGTTTTGCAAATATCTGAGCACCATTTTGATTGTATTTCGCTTAGACATGGATATTTGTCTCGTTCAGCGATTCTGCTGTTACAACGGGATGCTGAGTCAACGACCGCTATATATTGCAAGTGGAGGCTGTTGTCAGAAAACGATGGAATTCCTTAGAGTGCAGTAGATTTCGGTATTTTTTGTGTCATATATGGCAGTGACGGGGGTCATTCAATGCGTTTCGCGATGAGGAGTTTGTTATTCCCATTGAGACATGTGTAGCATGGTGTACGTTTGCTGACACAATCAGCGCATCATCTGTTAATGTTCAATAAAACATGGCTGGAACGTCGATTTCGTAATGGTGCACGAATATTCTCTCTCTCTTGTGTGTGATTCATGTCAACACAAATGCTGCATCCGGAGAAGCTTCTGCTCCAAATTCTCATCGGGCTTCGTGATGGTACCGAGACGGAGAGTTTTGTTGCTTGCACTGCCATTGATTTCTCTCCACTAGGCGGTATTGCTCATGAATTAAAATGCATGGAATTAGTAGTTTCAGATTGGACGTAGCGACGATTTCTAAATGTACCATCACGGGGGTGGAACGCAGGGAATGGAAAAACATGAAGGTCTCGTTCCTAGGCGTTGGTGTTCTTCCTGGTCTTTCCCCTTTCTTTTGAGCATCTGTAAGAATAGCTTCTTCCGCACAAATTTTTACAAGAAAAAAACTCGGTAAAGTAGTCAAAAATCTGAAAAATCCCTGAGATTGTCTACGTATTGTGGAGATGAAGTAGGCAATAGAGATAATGCGAGAAATGGAGGTTCGAACATTCACTTAGTTCTACACTGGCGTTATTTAGCTTAGATACGTTAACGACAGTGCCTCACAATTTGTTCGAGTGCAGCATATCGTTCATTCGTTACCCTCTCTATGAGCGTCATTCATAGTGATGGAGTCTGCTTCAACTGTCGTTACTTCAAGGAGTCTCACTCCGAATTCCATAAATCGTTTCTAGCTGCGAGTAAAGCTGATGAAGTGGACCACAAAGAAATCTTCCCATCTTGTAGATGTACATTTCAAAGAGCGTTCGCATCCTTTTGAAGTCCACTGTGCTGTTCTTATCGTTTACCGGCGGCCATTAGCGTTTCGTGTTTTACCTTCGAATTTGGGTTTTTCTCGATTTATATGAAGTGTGGTTTGTTCTGTGGAGTTTTAGAGACAGGTAAACCCATGTCTCATAGGCATGGTGGGACGTAGAGAGTATCCTAGGTTGAAATGTGGACGCGGTTTTAGATCCATCTGTTGATTGGTGACTTCTCAGATATGTCCGGATGCATCTCATGCTGTTCTCCTACACATTTTGTCCTTGATGTTCTTTTCATAAGTAGTGGACACTTTATGCTTATAATTCTTTATATTTCACTTTCGAGAGCAACAGCTGCCTCCAGTGGATTCTTATCTAATATTGTAAGATCATCAGAAATTTTAATTTTAGGTCTTTTTAAGGAAGCCCGATCGTTGATTCGCTAGCTCTTGTGCTCATGAAATCCATGTGACCTAGACGCTAATAACCTTTGTCGACCTGTTTTCGCCCAGAGGCATCACATCTCCAGTTCATCGAATTTTCGACATGATGTATACGGCAGTGCCTCCGAACCATGGTTGTGGACGTTTTCCACATGTCTAGAATTTCTTCCACTTTCTTGATAGAAGATACTTCAGTAACGATAACGGTCCATCACTCTGCTTGCGTAATGTCCAGTTTATCAACGCACAGGTAAGTCAAGAGGAATAGTAAAACCGAAAAGATGCCCATGGAGTAGGGTGTCATTTGTTCTCTTCATTACATTTCCGGTGCTCTTTTAACTTCCGTACGTCATTCATTTCTCCTCACCTGAGACTGTGGTCCATCGTACTTACTTCTCGATCCGGATGCTCAGTTTAGGATTTGAAGTTATTCAATGTCAATTGTGTATCTCATGACCATCGTTTCTTGAGCTTTGTCAAAGCAATTATGAGAACGATATCATTCACAAAGCGAAAATGGTGCTGCCTCTGTCCTTCGACGTTAGTTCCCATGTTGTACCATTTCAGTATGATGGCCTCAAGATCGGCTTTGAGTAACTATAGAGAAGCTGTTTCGTCCTATCGAGCCTTTCTTTTACATCAGTGATAATGCCATTGCAAAACGGTGAAATGCTGGTTGTTAAGTTGCTATGTAGCTCATGTAGGATTTTTATGTAGTGGTTAGGAATACTGTGGCTATTCAAAACTTCGTTGACTCTGTCTCACTCGCGCCAAAAGATTTTCTTTGTCGATGAAAGTAAGACAAAGTGATTTCTCATACTCTGGGAATATGTAAACGAGTTTTTCTGTCCATTATATTCTTTGTTCCCTATTTAATTTATCATAGTGAATTATTTTCAAGATCTTAGTTGCTGACATGACTCCATTCTCCAGTGGACCTATCCTGTCAATTCTATTGAACATGAATATTGTGAGCTTGCAGAAAACGTACGTCGCCTACGTGGACTCCTCACTGGCATACCGATTTAAGTGTTCCTGAACTGAAAGAGATGCTTTAGCGATTTTCAAACTGTCGGCTTTGAAATAACTTAAACAAAGGTCTTAACCCTTTTATTTACTACCTTTTTCTTTTTAATGGCAGGGTATGTTGCGAAATATAACTCGTATATAATACTGAGATATTGACAAAACCCCGGACCGCAGGTGTATGCGGTGGGGAACGAACGCGCGCTGTTGTCCTTTCCGGAGAGTAGCGCACTTCACCACCACACCATCCGTGTCCTTCGTTTTGCCTGTCTCTCAGCTAGTTCTATTGATCTTTTGCCATCAGCAATCACCCGTCAACGGGATTGATTTGGGGAGCCCAAATCGGCATTGAACCCAATTAAGCTGAGGCTTAGTTATAATCACAATCTTAACCCTTTTATTTATTGCCTTTTTCTTTTTAATAGCAGAGTATGTTGCGAAATATAACTCGTATATAATGCTATAATAATATAAAAAAGATCAATAGAACTAGCTGAGAGACAGGCAAAACGAAGGACCCGGATGGTGTGGTGGTGAAGTGCGCCACTCCCCGGTAAGGACAATACCGCGTTCGTTCCCCACCGCATACACCTGCGGTCCGGGGTTTTGTAAATATCTCAGTATTATATACGAGTTATATTTCACAAAGGTGTTGGGTAACCCGCTGCATTAAGTCGCTAAGGTGCACTAGAAATTTGAGACAGAAGCCAATGGTTGGGTGAAATGTTTGATTTGACTTCATGTGGCCTATCTCGTTGTGAGAGATGCCATTAAGAGTCCAATTTTGAGAGCAGGGATTTCTAGAATTCGATGTTTTTCTTCAATAAGCAGACACGAGGTTGTTATTATGGAATTTATTAGGATACAAGAGCTGACGTTTCGGCGGCTTCGCCTTCTCCAGACACTACGATCCTACCCGAGAACTTTCAGGAAGATCTTATAGAACACGAGCTAGAGCTAGCTCCTGAGAAGGTACAGAAAGAAAGAAAGTTTTTGTTTTCCGAAAAGTCACGAAAGCGTTTCTTGGAGTCCTGTAGTGGATCACTACCGTAATTTTGATCAATTTTTATGGAAGTGTGTTTGTGTTCATGGAATTGAAGGTTTTACACTTTGTAAAAAATTAAGTGTGAGAAATTAATTTGGTTTTTTTTATGAACAGTTTGAGGAAAACGGTGAAGAATTGACTGGGTGTGGAAATAACAACTTCACAAACGTTCGCAGAAATATCTCACTCGTCTTTAAGCTCATCATAGTCCTTCTTCATTATTCTGACTAATCCTCTAATAATACGCACCCGTAAGAAATTTGAGGTCGTCATCATGCGCACTGCCGCCTTCGTGGATCCACATTGACGACGACAACGCCATTGGCTCTCACGGCATGCAGCGAATTTGCTCAGAAGCACACCAATCGCGTCCGTGAATCGAAAGCACAACATGACCGATTTGAGCGAACCATTACACCAAATCGAAGAAGAATCATGTTCCATTCGAACTCGCTATACTGAAAACAGAATCGTCGAAGCTAAGAGATAGAAGGACAGTGGAAAAAAGAAAAGACAAAAACAAAACAACTGGAAGAAAAGGAGAAGAGTTGGTGTACTTGTATTTCCAGACGCACTTGTGAAAGCAGTTATAAAAAATTTGTTCCAGCTTGAAGGGCGTTACGACAAATGTAGACCTATATTTCAATGGAATCATATAGAAACTAATGAAGTACCCTACGCTCATATATTTAATGTTATTTATTCCCTTTTATTAGAAACTAGTGCTAAAATCGTGGCTAGCGGACCAAGAGCAAGTTCATCTTCCAGTGGAGTTGTGTCTCCATGACAACAGATAGCGCGCCGGAGAACAGCACTTTCGGTCCCTGTATTTTCACCGGAAGGAAAATTATTCACTATAACACTGTTTTTATTTTTCAATGCCTTTGTTTCGGATTAGCGAATGGTATTCGAGCACGTACCCATCAGCATCGTGTATCACTGTAGGGACTCTTATCGGGAACCGAGGTGGGTGTAGTAGACGTTTGGAAGCTTTATGAATTGCACATCTCTTATAACAAAAAGAAAAACAGAGAGTGTTTAAATTACATTCCAAAAGAATGGAGAATATTCCAAGCCCACCTCGAAAAATTTCTCTCCTTCTGATCCTCACTTCGTCCCTCTTTCGTTCGATAGTGTCGAATAGGCACTTTTTAAAATAATATTAAACACCACGTCATCACATCTGTTACAATTTTCGGATCCCAGGACATCCTGCATTCGAATCCTTTCTTTGCATCCACCATTCGTGAACTCTTCCAACTTTTCTAGCGTGCGGATTCGGCTTCTACGTGAGGATTTTCAAGTCTTCACCACAAACGACGTTGAATGCTGGTCGAGTCGATTCTGCCTGGAGTCCTAGGATAACCGTGTGCTGGGGAGTTCCCACATAGACTACGGGAAGCGAGCATGTTCCAGACAAGTTTGGCACCGACCTTCCTGCATCAGCGTGATGAGGTGGGTATGTGAAAACGCCACGGCGTTGAGCCAGGATCACGTTAGGTTGGGCCGCCAGCGTTATAACAGGAATCTCTAGCATTGCGACATCAGTCCCGTGTGCGTTTCAAAGTCGAAAATGATTTAAATGAGAAGCCTCGAATGAGGTGTATGCTCTCCTTAAAGTTTTGTCTGTTTTCGGATAATCACATTGCTCGCACTTGTAGAATATTCGTGAGACGCTCTCGAATATTGCTCATTCTCGGCAATCATCTCCTCTCGTGATATCTTCTGCCCGTTGCCGTTCTTCGTATTTCTGCACTTCTGAGCTCGGTGGATTTCTTCGAAGCATTGAGATTTCAGTGTCGTTCAATGCGGAATGTGTCAATCTGTCTCAAAAGTATCTCTCTTCTAAGAACTATTACTTTTTCCCGACGCAGTATTACATGTATCTTTTTCATTCATAAGCTAACACGAGGTTGTTACCGATATTTATTTGGCTAACGTTTCGACGCCGTCGGCGATGATCATCAATCTCTCGAGCTGACATTGTATTTTCCTGCGTCGTTATTGTTTCTGACATGCTTTCGATTATCACTCAAACATTTTATTTTTAAACCATAGTTCGACATAAAGTCATAAAGGGAAACAAATAATAACCGCGACTATGAAAATGCGATATTTTCCTCCTGAGTCAGATCAGCTAATGGTCGGTGGAGAGGACGGTGTGCTGACTGTGCTCGACCCTGGCGGTAACGAGAAAGAACCAGTGCTTACTAGCCAGCAAGTCGGAAGACCAATCATCGACATAACCATCGGCGACTTTCTACCTACTTCCGGGCCTGTGAGTAACCGGTTTTCCTTATCAAATAATATTCATCCTGAACACATTCTTTTTTCTACAACTACTTTTTCCACGTTATTCTGTGGGTTAACAAGCGTCGGTGGCGGCTACGAGCTGCCATTTCTGGAAGTTGAAGAGATTTTCTTCAACACCTTTCTTTCAAATACACTTTCCCTCCGGATAGTAATTGAGCCTCGAATTTTTATCTGATCACACAACGTTTTAGTGCATTTCATAGATAACTAGAATGATTTGAGACGATGTTAAGATCATGGCAGTGCTGTCACCTCGAGAACTCTCGTACTTCAGTATGAACTACGGTATGTTGCTGCTTCACATGAAATAAGAGGCTTTAGTTCTCGACATTCGTTATTGGTTTCATATTTGACTTCATTCATTTTTTATATCTCCACATACTCCAAAATTTAAGTCTGATTTTGTTAGCAAATTTAGGTTTCAGTATTATATTATATATTAATAAGCAAAACAAAGAACAAAATCTAAAGGCTCCAGAAATACTAACACTTACATGTTTGACAACAACAACGATGCTGAGATATTCGAAAACCTGGACCCCGGACCAGATCGATTTTCCCTTCAAGGGGCTCGCGCATTGGACAATGCACCACAAAGGCCATCGCTCTGCGTTTCTTTCAGCTAGTGCTTCTGCCTGACGCTACCATCAACAATCACTCGTAAGCGGGATTGATCTGGGCAGCCCAAATCGGCACTGAACCCAGTTAAGCTGAGTCTGCAGTCGAAATCACAGTGCTAACCTTTTATTTTCTGCCTACCATATTTTTTTATTTAGCCAAGATATGTTGTGGAAAACAGCCACAACTATGATGAGATATTCGCAAGACGTGGACCCCGGCCAGATCGAACCACGATTTCGCTTTGCGGAGGCTCGCGCATCACGCACTTAGCCACGGAGATCCTTTCCCTGCGTTTCTCTCAGCTATTTTTTCTACCTAGTTGCCATCAGCAATCACCCGTCAGCGGAGTTATATGTTTGTTTTATTGATACTTGTGTCGATGGTAGATAGATAAATGAATGCAAGAGCATTACAGTAGGTGACCTCTGAAAAAGTCCTGCAAGGATTCTGGTTTCATTCCATTAGTGAGAACGCTTTCTGTTTCATAATGGCTAATTATAAAGGATCGATTAGAAAATACGCTGAATTTGTTCATTCTTTCACGAAGATTTAAGAATATAAAGGGCGTATAAGTCTAAAAATCGAACGTGGAGGAGCTTAAAGGAAACAGGTGATAAAGAGTAATTGGTAAAGTTATTGATTAATCGTGTTGAAATGCGCCGTCACGTTGCTCTCCCTTTCATGAATTCATTGAGATAAATAATCCGAGTTTTCTATGAACGGTCGTCATCACTACGTTTTTTATTTTCTGGTCAGATGCCTCTGACGTCTCACGGACGAAGATCGAGGAGCTGTTCTCACATGAGATGACAGAGCACGCATACAACATGTGTTTGGTTCCGTCGCAGACCACTCAGCAGATACTCGTTCAGTCTGTAGGATGTGTGCTTACACTCTATCAAGGTGAGTACGACTTCCAAGGATGCATACTCATTTCCTACCATTGCCACTTCTATCACTTGCCATCTGTCTCTGTAATCGCATTGTCAACCATCGAGTAAATTGACTCGGCACAATTGAAATCTTCATTCTTCTTTCGCGCAAGCAAGAACTGATCAGCGGTCTTTCATCGTTCAAAAGACACGAAGTGCATCACACTTCCTACATGATTTCTCTCTCTTAGAGGGAGTAGGTATATCCGGTGTTTGCGTGGAGTAGGTTTACTCTTAAACGGTTTTTGAGAGATTTTGAACTGCTTCTCTGTGAACTATTTAGAGAGCTGTTCGTTAGTGTATATAAAATTCACTAAGTTTCCTGTGAGGAAAAAGCTTTTCTCTTCCCTAGTATGGCGGAAGTTTTTAGTTGACACGGTAGGAAAATTTTCGATGTTTTTGGTATTTTGAGGAAATGTCACTAAGAGTGATTTAACTTATTATTTACTGCTTACCATTTTTAATGGGAGGGTTGCGGTTAATGGAGGTTGCGAGGTTGGGAGGTTAATAGTTGCGAAATATAACTTCAGTGATGATGAGATAATTGCAAAGCTCCGGACCGCAGGTGTCTGCGGTGGGGACTGAACACGCTATTACCTGATTCCTGATAGCACCTATAGGTCCATAACACGGCTGAGAGAAAGGCGAAACGAAGGACTCGCGTGGTGTGGTGGTGAACGCGTTATCCTCCGGAAAGGGCAATAGCGCGTTCGTTCCCCACCGCAGACACCTGCGTTCCGGAGTTTTGCATATCTATCAGCATCATTGAAGTTATATCACTAAGAGACTTGAAAACTACACGACAATAATTGGAAGAGCATTGCTTTTAAAGCTCGTGAAGAAGACAAGAAAGTATTTGCTGCATATTAACAATAAAGTAATGTTATTAAGGTAGAGTAGGATAACTCTATATGTCTCAAAGACGTCCATTGTTAGTAACACGAATCAACATGAAACACCTGAACACGATCATGGGATCGAATATTCAGGGGTAATGGATTCGGTTGAGTGCCACAGTGGAAAAGAATGTAGTTGTATCTGTTGGAGTTCTAGCTGTCTAGGTATTTGTCTACTACAAACACTTCCCAAAGTGCATGAAATATTCCACTGTAATCATTGGAAAGAATCAACGAAAGCCGAAATTACACATATCGACGTGATCGAGTGGACGGCGCAATACAACGTAGCATACATGCCACCAAACATTCCATTTTATGGGAAGTGTTCCACGTTTGTGGTTTCTTTCATAACAACACCGCCTATTTCACGGCTCATCACACTGTTCATATTGGACGGGAATTACGTTGCACTGTGGGACCTCAAATAGCGCTATCATTTGAATGTAACAAATCACCCAGTGACAGAAAGCCTTAACTGCACGGTTGTCGAAAACTGTGCATGCTACCTTGCTGAAAAAGAGACCAACTGCAAGTGCAAAGGAAAAAAAAAGCATCTTCTTATGGTATAGTAACGTACGAAACAAGCTGTCGGTAGCCATCCTTATATTACTGATGTTTCATCGGAGCTACGCCGCTCAAATGAGAGCTAGGATTCGCACCATGGAAGCAGCACGAATGATCCTTAGTATTCGGATCAAATTAAAAACAAACGTCATAATCGACAGTGTTGTCTGCAATGTTTGTTTATGAAGTACTACATGGATATTATCGCCGCACAAAAGGAGCACTGCCGAACGGTAATAGAAGGATAAAGCTCTCGGCGTTGATCAATCCCCGAGGGATGCGCCATACATTCGACTTCACTAAGCATCGTTGGAGGTGATTGAATGCATATCTGGCCTTTACAATGACTCGCGGCGCCCTACCGATATATCGAGCCAGTGCTGTTATCCTCCCACACAAGTCTGGTACCAATTTGCCGACTGCGGAGGAATGGGATGCTTGGTGGGCCATGGACGGGGGATCGATTCCACGTGTGTGTCGCACGGTGCCTCCGACCACTGCGCTACACGCTCCTCAGCCGAGAGGTACCCCGCAGTATACATGGGTGCAACCCCGCGATGGATTATAGCAGCACTGGCTCGATACATTGGTAGGCCACGGTGAGTCATTATAAAGACCAGATATGCATTCAATTACCTCTAACGACGCTTGATTAAGTCGAATGCACGGCACATCTCTCAGGAATTGACCAACTCCAAAGGCTGTATTTATTTTACCGATGCATCCGTTGAATGTTTTTGTGCTCCTTGGTAAGTACGGCACCAATTCACTCCGCCCAGGTGAATGTCAGCCATGATTTGCTGGCGCTTTGATCGAGCTAGCTGTGTTACATGCATCGTAAGGCACCTCTTAGCACTAATATTTTGTAAATCTCTCTTTTTATTTCTGCATTTCTTCTTGAACAACTCCGTAAGCTGGTACGTAGCGTGGCACTGCCTTAAAAACCGACTTTCATTAAACTTCGGCAACAATAATTATAAGTTTTGTGCATGTTTGTGCTGACGCGAGGTTCTGATAACACTTTTATTCGGTTAACGTTCCGGGGTCTTCGCCTTCTTCAAAGACCGCAGATAAAGTACCGATTGCAACAGCCCGCACATCAGTTCTGTATAAAAGGGCGTTGCTAAGTGAGGTTCCCCACTCAACCCATGCTACCTCAGCTGGATTCGACTTGATGCAGCACTGAACACCTGCATCGCGACGACGACGAGCTGCGGGCCATCGACGCTCAGCAGTGCGGCTTTGAAGAAGGCGAATTCGTCGAAATGTTAGCCGTGCAAAAGTTTTATGTCAACTTGATGTCAGCTGAAACATGTAGAAAATTAACTCTGTAAGTGTTCGTTATTCCACGTTTATGGATTCGTAAAATAGTGGCGACAAATGTCGCATTAACCGTGCTTTTATGGACGTTTGCGGTCTCAGTTTTAATAGATAGTAGTATCACTTGCAAGTGTGTAACACAGTGGTTAAATGTTTTCTGCAGTATGCACTGGATCGATCGCAGGTTTCTCCACACCAGGCTCACCGTTCCTTTCATTCATTTGGAATGAACAAATTGGTAACAGACTCATCCACGAGGACAAAAATATTGACTTTATACATCGCTATCACCTGTATCACCTGTAGTCCCGTTGATCGTCGAGTGACCCGTGCGGGCGCCAGTGAACTTTCCATTTCTCCCTGTCGCGTGCAAGAGTAGCCCAGTGGGTTCTGTTCGCTCTAGGGACTCGTCAAGCATCATATCTTTCTTCAAGGCTCTTTGTGAAGAACTCTGACCATCGGGTCGGTGGGCTTCCTGCAGTACGTTTGATATCCCGAGGAATCCAGTCACTAACGGCTCTTGTCCATCGGTTGTCATTTATACGCATTGCGTGTCCGACCCACCTTATCTTCGACTGTTTGGCGTACAGAACGGCATCCTTGATTATTGATCGCTGACGCAG
Source organism: Angiostrongylus costaricensis (assembly GCA_900624975.1). Classification (NCBI taxonomy): domain Eukaryota; kingdom Metazoa; phylum Nematoda; class Chromadorea; order Rhabditida; family Metastrongylidae; genus Angiostrongylus; species Angiostrongylus costaricensis. The sequence continues at coordinate 34,211 of UYYA01005077.1, forward strand.
GTCGGAGTATCGCATCCCATCCCTTACTTGTGTGAAACGGGATACTCCTAGCATCATCCTTTCGATTGCGTCTTCGATAACGCTGAGTGATCCTTCATCCCGCTTACGCACCGACCAGGTTTCTGGCGCATACGATACAGCAGGAAGTACCGTTGGGTCGAAAAGGTGGGCACGGAGTCGGGTGTTCTTTGTTCTCTACACTATATTCTCGATGCTCTTGAAAGCTACCCAGGCTGCTCGTTTCCTTCTGCACAGCGCTGGAGCTAAGTCGTTCATCATATTGATTTACCGACATAGATAGATATAACTGGAGCATTCGGGGATATTCGTTCTGTTGAGTGTGAATGGGGCATGCGAAACCAATCCATTCTTCATGAACATCGTGTTTTTGTGAGAATTTGTCGAAGACCAATCTTTCCACAGGCTTTATCAAAGTCGTCTAGCATACGTTCCGCCTGACTAATGTTTGGTGTTATAAGGACGATGTCATCAGCAAAGCGAGGATGGTGTAACTGCCGACCGTCGATTTTCACTCCCATGTTATCCCATTCCAATGTTCGCATGACATTTTGGTGGATGGCTGTAAATAATTTTGGCGAGATGGTATCGCCCTGCCTAACTCCTCTTTTGACGTCTATGTTAATATCGTTGTAGAATGGTGATATCTTGACTGTGGAATTTTTGTACAGCTAACGAAGAATCTTTGTGTACCGAGTGGGGGCTCCTCGACTATCAAGGGCTTCTATGACTGCTTCCATCTCAATTGAATCGAAGGCCTTTTGTAAATCGAAGAAAGTGAGACAAAGCAGTTTTTTTGTACTCTCGCGATACTTCAATGGGCCATGTTATCGTGTGGATGTGATTTGTAATAAATCCTTTTCGAAACCCTGCTTGCTCATATGGCTGTCCTTCGTCCAGTGTTTTGTCAATTGTGTTTAGGATGACTCAAGTGAAAAGTTTATAGACGACAGACAGCAAGCAGATTGGCCGGTAGTTGCCTATATCGTGTAAGTCACCCTTCTTGAACAATAACATGGTCTTGCTGGTCTTGCACTGAGTAGGGACCTTGCATTCAGACTGATAACGTGTGAAGAGCCGAGCCAGTGTGTGTACGAGGACTGTCGGAAGGTTCCTCAGGTGTTGTGGTCTTATCCTGTCCGGATCTGGTGCTGCTCGATTTTTCCACGACGAAATGGAGTGTCGGATTACGGAGGCGAGAACGGATGGTGCAACGTACCCATTCTCTTATTTCATATGACGGAAGATGGACGTGGCTATCGAAGAGATCCGAATAGCATTCGTGAACGATTTTCTCTATTGCCTTTTTGGACGCTGCTACTGTTCCGTCTGGGCGTCGGAGAGCAATCATTTTGTTCTTGCAACTGGCAAAGCTTCTGTGGGGCTTTGCGAATGCTTTTCCAAGCCTCTGCAGCTTCGACCATTACTGCTGCTCTTCTCTCTTTAGGATCTTTTTTTATCGCCTGTCTGCATTGTTTAGAAGTTCGGACATTAGTTCGCGGTTGCCTGCAGCTCGTGTGATTCCGCGCTGTCGTAACAGCTCAAGTGTTTCTGGAGACAAACGTCTCTTGGCGACTTTTGAACTCTCAGCTTTTATAACGCTAACGTGAAGGTGTTGAATGAGACGATCGTATTCCCGTCGATGTTATCGACAACGGCATCTTCCCAACAGCCGATTAATGAATTGAATAAGACCCAGTTTACGGTGGTTCCGGGACTGCGGCTTTTCCTCCTTTCCGCGAGAAATAGAGTGTTGCACGAAGGAGACGGTGGTCTGAACCCAGGTAGAATTTTGGGACAACAGCGACATCGGTTAGGCAAAACCTTCTACTTACTATAATGTGGTCTGTTTCGTTATGGTACTCTCCATTGGGAGATTCCCACGTCCAGCGTTGAGGGTGGGGCTTCTGGAATTGCGTGTTACCATGGATGGTCTTGGTCGCCATGATAAACTCAGACAACCGCTCACCCTGCTCGTTCCATTCTAATCCGTGGGCCCCAATGTGTCGTTCTTCAGACGTTCTTCTTGGTCCAATCTTGGCGTTGAAATCTCCAATGATGACCTTGAAGAATGTGTGGTCTTCTCTGTGGAACTTCTCCAAATCCATATAGAACGCTTCGACTTCTTCTTCGTCATAGTTTGATGTCGGCGCGTAAACGACGAAGATTATCAGAGCCAATATTGGTCCACATCTTTTTAATCGTAAACGTCCGATTCCGGTTGTAAGCTGTTCGGATGAATCAATGTTCTTGGACAAACCCGTGTTGACGAGAACGCCGATGCCGCCGACTCCTCTACTGTCGCATGTTTCGAGGAGCAGTTCTTCTCCGGTGTCACATACGGTGTTGAAAGGCTGGCGTCTCTTCGTCTCGGTCAGGTCCATGACGTCGTACTTTATCCTTCTTGCTTGCATGAGCAAGTCTTCTATCGAGAACTCGCATGCAAGTGTACGTGCATTGTAGGTACAGATCGTCACCTTTGTTCTTCATGATCCAGGCGGCTTCCATTGGTCCTAAGATTTTAGCAGCCTCTCCGTACTCGTCCTATCCAACGCTGCGAAATTGGGGGCTCTTTCGGGATCAGGAGAATGAGACCCGTTTTTTTTTACTGTGTTTACCATTTTGATACCCATGTATAGGCTCTGAACGTGGGGGCTTAGTATACTCACGGATAGCTTTTCAGGCTCTCCCAGAGTGCACATGGAGCCTGTTTGTCCACACACGCATACATGAATACGCCTAACAGTTACAGAAAGTACGTGCTAAATCAGCGCAGCAGAAACAGGAGTCCATCCACTGGATCCACCTGCGTCTCAGGGAAGCAAAGGTCGCTTTTGGTCCGCGACTAACACACAATCCACCACCTGGGAACGCGCCACGTAACCTCGCGCCTAACCTGCTCGAGATCCCTCATGTGAGGGAGATTCGTGGGTACATCGGTAGGTCTCCTCAATGCATTGTGTGGGAGAAATGCGCATTCAGTCACTCTTATAATGCTTGACGAGTTTGTTTATACGCATGGTTTATCAGTCAGGGAATGATCAACGCCGAATCCTTCATCCTTGATCCTTTATCGCTATGGTTTTTTCCATTGAAATTCAAATACAGCTATCCAAACTGCACCCAAGCAGTGAACAATTTTCAGGCGAGCAATGTGTGTTCTCACGTTCTCCGCTACGTGCCCTTCATGCTGGACCATTATCTTACTGTTATCCGAGCTCGTCGTTAGTTACATCGAATGGAGGACGTCTGCACAGTGTGAAATTTAGTCTGTTGGCCGGACTTGGCAATACTGGCAAAAGAGTTACGGTGAGGAATCTCATATTTTCACTGTTCTCCCGGCAATGTTGCCATTGCTGCCGTTATCTTCAAGTAGTAGACACAACACAATCCATTCCAGTTGGTGTACTAGTTCAAAGTGATAACTTATTTGTACCTACTTCTTAAGCATAAATATTCGGAAAGAAAATGAAAAGACATGGTCAAAATATAGCGAAAATAAGATGGGTGTTTAGAATCTTCCTTATACCAGTCATGTCTAGGAGGATGGCAGCACTGGCTCGATACATCGGTAGGTCACCGCAAGTTATTGTAAAGGCCAGATATGCATTCAGTCACCCTCAACGATGCTTTAAGAAGTAGAATGCATGACGCATCCATCGACCATTGATCAACACCCAGAGCTTTAGAGCTCTTACTATCTTCCTTATTCCGAAGACCGACTTTCTATTAGACTCAGCATCGAGAAATACTTTAATATTGTCTTGGTAAGCACACACGAGGTCATGGCTAATGTTTTTATCGATAAAAGCTGACGTTTCGCCTTTTTCAGTCCTGGAAAGGTCAATTTAATCGCAACTTAGTCAGCTAAGCACCTCCATAACCTCAACTGAAAAGTCAAAACACCAAATTTCCAATCGTATTAGAAACAGAGGAGCTTTTTCACACATTCACCTCCTCTATGAGCTTTCCCACTCACGTGGAGATTAACTCTACAGCGCCCACATAGATAGGTAATGAGCCACTCTTTCGAGAAAATATCAGCCTCAGATAATGTGTGGGCTCTCCTGTGATTATGAGGCATTCCTCACTGCCGTTCACTTTTGGATTTTTCGAATTTATCCAGAATGACTCCAGAGTTTTGCGCACTGATGTTTTCGATTCTTGTGCGAGGATGGTAGTATTTATTGCAAGTATTTATTTCAAAATCTTTCCCGTTATGTCTCTGGGTCTTATGCGTACCTAGTGGAGTACTTGGTTTAACTTTAAGTTTACCGACTAGGTGTTCTTTTATACCGACGCAGAGTGGCCTACCCGTTTCGCCAATGTATTCGTACCTAGAAGTTTTGCAAGTGATCAGATAAACCTCACCTGAACTCATGCAAGCACCATCTCTACCGTTGGAGCGAATTATACAGTTCTGCATTGTACATAGACGGTCATACAGGAGGTTACGGACTAGTTAGCTTCTTAGAGTGCTCGGTGATATTCAATCATTCTTACCGAATTCTCTAGACCAGCCCTTCTTAAGCAATGTTTCATATGCACTTATTTCGTTGGAAATGAAGAGCAGAATAAATGGGACCCCATTACCGCTTGGAGGCGTCGTTTTCCCTCTACACCTATTCCAGGTTGCTACAGTTTCGTGTCTATTGGAAATAGCTTTTTTTCGCACCAATTTCAGAGATCCTCTGCTATTTTTCTGTGCAGACAGTAGTAGCTGTCCGAAACATGTTTCTCACAAGTGCCCTTTTTGTGAGTGATTGGTGAGAGGAATGGTAATAAACCAGTATGCTTTTGCTACTTGCCTTTCGGTACCATTTAGTGAAGTAGTCATTTTTAGAGGACTTAATTTGGATGTCCAGAAGTTGAAGCTCTTCTTGTGTGCAGCAGATGAAAAAACAATCATTTATGATTCAGCAGTAGATAGTAGCCAAAAATCGATTACTGGAGCTTCTATTTCAGACACATATTCAAAGAGAAGGATAGGCGCCAGTCGCCTTTCTCTGTTCTGCGAAACACTTCCCGAATTGTCTGAAGATGAAACAGTTCAGAGGCTCCTCTAAGATTTCGAAACCGACTTTCCTTGAACCTCGGTATCACTAATCAATATGTATTCTTTCTTTGATGAGCTTACACGAGGTTGATAATGATGTTTATTTTCGGCTAACGTGTCGACGTCTTCGTCTTCCTCAGAGCCGATGATCCGAGTCGATGGTTCTCTAGACCGGCCCTTCTTAAGCAATGTTTCATATCTTGAATATGCTGTACCAGGAGGATTAATTGGTGTTGGTACAAAGATTGATCCTACACTTTGCCGAGGAGACCGTTCAGTAGGACATATATTGGGAGCTGTGGGAACGCTTCCTGATATTTTTACTGAAATCGAAATCAATTTTTTCTTGTTGCGACGAATCTTAGGAGTTCGTACCGAAGCAAACAAGAAAGCAGCCCAGGTTCAAAAATTAACTAAAGGAGAGATGCTTATGGTCAACATCGGGTCACTCTCTACTGGTTGCCGTGTTATCGCTGTGAAAGGTGAAGCAGCCAAAATCGCGTTGACTGATCTCATATGCACAGAAATCGGTGAGAAAATTGCGTTATCACGTCGTATTGAAAAGCATTAGCGACTGATTGGATGGGGAACGATTCGACGCGGTGTAGCGATTGAGCCCCATATGGTCGAACACTGCTAAGTTACGTGCTATTTATGCTTTTTATCGTTAGATGCTAACTTTTAACGGTAGTTCCCTAATTATGTCACGTCATTTGGCCTCCGCAAAAATTGTTTAATGGCTGACTTCTTTGTATTTCTCAGCTGTAATGTTCTCGTTGCTGTAAACGCATAGATTTTTTTTCAGTACTACATATGTTTTCTACCAATTAATGAGCGTCTCCTCTAAGAGGTCCATGAGTTGCTGAATTGAGAATCTATGCGTGCCTATTGCTCCTTCGTGTTGTATAAGCAGCTCGAGGATGGCTTCCATAGCGGGGTCATTCGACACGTTTGTATAAAGTGCGGTAACGTTGAAGGACTGCATCACATTTGCGGTGTTAGGACGCGCGCTACGTAGCCGACCCAGGAACATCTGGGTATTCCTAAGACTGGCTAGAAAGTGTTTCAATAACTAAGCAAGGATTGGGGTTGAAAACCATGTTATTCTACCAATTAATGAGCGTCTTCATAGCGAGTACGTGTTGGTGCCTTTCGGCGTTATCGCACTTTATACAAAGTTTCGCTATTCAGTCCATTATCGAATTCCTTATGCAACACTAAAGAACAATAAACATAAATATGACGCACAAATGAGAGTGTTGGCCATGGAACAACGACTGGAACCAACCCTTGGCATTGCCTTCATTTCGAAGGAGGAACCATCAGTAATCGATCTCCAGCCATCACTCTACTGTAGATATATAGGTGATCGTTTTGTCATCTGCTCTACATCAGAGAACACGGACAAATGTTTTGAGCTATTGAACGAGCAGTCAGAGTACATAAAATTCATCTGGGGGAAGTCAAAAAACTGAATTCCATTTTTGAACACTCAAATTTCCTTTTCCGAAAAAAGGCTACGTAACCAAATGGTTCCGAGACCAAAGTAGCAGAAACGCACTAGTTCATTACCTTTCTTCCCACTTTTCATTCACAAAAAAGGCGTTTGTGAGAAACATGCTACGAATAACCACCATTGCGTGCACAGGAAGAGAGCATAAGAAAGCTGAGATCGGCGCGGCAAATAGCTATTTCAAATGGTTGCGAAAAGGTGCGTCCCAGGGGTCTATTCTGCGATAGTAAGGTCCCGTTTATTCTGCTCTTCATTTCTAACGAGATAAGCACGGCTATAAAACGTTGCTTAGAAAGGGCCCATTTAGAGAAGTCGACAGCAGTGATTGAAATGCCATAGAACACTCTAAGACGCCAGGTAGTTCGTAACCATTTATTGACCGTCATGCGAAACACAAAATTGAATACTCCGTGCTAGCGGTAGAGAGGATTGCATGAGTTCGCGTACGGTATACAGTGTGGTTCGCTTACGGTAATCTCTTATAAAGCGTGTGGGAATGAATACATCGGCGAAAGAAGTAGACCACTATGTGTCCATTTGCAAGAATATCTAGACGGGAAACAAAGTTTTCTAAAATACTTTTCTAGATACATATAAGAAGTAGAAATTACCATCCTCGCGCAGGAATAGAAAACTTCAGCGCGTAAATCCCTCGACTGTAAATCCTAATAATTCAAAACCGAACTGCAGGGAAGAATGCCTTGTTATCACACGTGAATTCACACAGTATCAGACTGACATGTAACGTAAAAGTGGTGAATTGCCCATTCATGTGAAATTTGTGCGGTTGGTCTACAGGTGAAATACTTGGAAGACTCATGGAGGACGGTGCGTGTATGAAGAAGCTGTTCTATACCTAATCTGATTGAAAACTAAGTATTGTCACGACCGACTTTCTATTAACCTCGGCATTAATCAAGTGATTTTGTTCGTATTTTTTTTGAGCAAACGCGAGGTGTTATTGTTCTTTGTTCACGATTAAGCTGACGTTTCAGCGAATTTCGCCTTCTTCAGAGCCTGGAAAGGTCAAGTTGATAGCAACTCACTCGGCCAGACGCCTCCATAACCAAACAAAGAAACCCCAAACCAAGATTTCAATCACTTTGAACACAGCTTTGCACACTCACCGCTTTCTATGAGGTCTCCACTAAGTATGTCACGTAGAGACCAACCGCACAGAAATCACGTGGAAGTATAATGTGCCCCTCACATAAGAAAAGCAGTTTTATATACTGCCCTATATCACGCGTGATAATGAGGCATTCTTCCCTGCGGTTCATTCTCGGATTTCTG
>UYYA01005078.1:0-42086 GCA_900624975.1 Angiostrongylus costaricensis
CTCGTGTCTGCTTATTGATGAAAAACATTGAATTATCAATTAATGCCGAGGTTAACAGAAAGTCGGTCATGGGAATAACTCTTTTTCGTTTCTGTAACAACCCGATCACCGCATCAGTGCATTTGCAGCCCATGCGTTTATGAAGCCTCTATAAGAAAGATTTGCCAGAAAATTTTAACCAAATTCAATATAAAAAGCCGACACAAAAACTTTACTAGAACAAATTGTCCACTAGTTACAGTACTACAGCGCGTACAATAAAATTGTGCCAATTCGAAACCAATGTTAAGAGTTTTAAGTTATACTTGACGTGCTGATTGATCAGTAGATTCACTTTAAATGTCCTTCATTCCTCCATCCCTATTCCCCTCTTGTTTCCCTCCCTTCATCGTCCTATCTGATTGTTCACAAATTTTCTTTACTAGAGGGTTGACCTTACATGAGGTCAAGTGAGGGAGACATTATCAAACGGATTTTCTTGCCGACGGCATGATGTCAGTAACGGAATTGTAAAGTCAGACGAACTGTGAACACTGCGGTGATAAAGAAATGATGACCGGAGGAAAAATGTATTGGCAAAAAGTGCAAATAGTAGAAGAATAGTTGTTTCTATAGAGAAAGACATCGATAAAGACCTTCTCATCCTCACAGTTGAAACATTCAAGTGATAAAATCTGTAAAACTCAGAATGCTGAGCAGACACGCAGCCAAAAATGCTTGAGGATTACACAGTGATATTTGGGGTATAGCGGAGCGGAAAGTATGGGTAGATACGAATGCGTCGTTTCTTGTTCAGCAATCGCGAGGTTGTTAAACAGTATGCTTTAACTTCTTTAGGAAAACACAATACAATACAACTGTGTACCCTTCCAGGCTCTAAAAAAGGCGATACTGCCAAACCGTCAGCTACTGTTGTGTTGTATTGTGTTTTTCTATGGAAGTGAATGTATGCTGTTTAGCAACCTTGCGATTGCTGAACAAGAAAACGACGCATTCCACATTCCAATGCCGAGGTTAATAGAAAGTCGATCCTGGTAACTATTATAAGTTTTAGCTTAGAAAGAGATATTATCCCAACTGACATTCTGTTAGTAGTAAGCGGTGTGGGTGTACAGAACATTGCAGTAAAGGGGTGGAAAATGTGACAGCACACTGAGGACAGAAAGGGCAAGTAGATCGAATATAAACCACTAAACGAAGATACAAAAAACCTAGATGAATAATCAAATACAGCATTAACAAAAAATTTTTCGAGAAAAGCATAAAGAGGAGAACATAAAAAGAAAGCTAAAGTTGAATTATTGGAAAAAAACGGCGACAATGCTTTTAAGATAAGAAGCGGAATGAGGACGAATGATTATAAGAACTTCTCATCACTGACTTTCTATTCATCTGTCACCTATCACCTGTAATCCTGTTCATCGTTGAGTGGTTCGAGCGGGCGCCAGTAAATCTTCCATCCTCGCTCTAGGAACTCGTCCAGCATCATTTCTTTCTTCAAGGCTCTTTGTGAAGAACTCTGACCATGAGGTCGGTGGTCTTCCTACAGTACGTTTGACATCCCGAGAAATCCAGTCATTAACGGCTCCTGTCCATCGGTCGTCATTCATACGCATTACGTGTACGACCCACCTTATCGTCCACTCTTTGGCGCGCAGAACGGCATCTTTGATTTTTAATCGTTGACGCAGATCGGAGCTTCGGATCCCACCCCTTACTTGTGTGAAACGGGATACTCCAAGCATCACCCTTTCGATTGCGCGTTTGACAACGCTGAGTAATCTTTCATCCTGCTAAAGCAGCGCCCGGGTTTGACACATACGTTAGGGCAGGAAGCACTGTTGAGCCGAAAAGGTGGGCACGGAGTCGGGTGTTCTTTGTTTTCTTCACTACATCCTCGATGCTCTTGAAAGCTCTCCAAGCTGCTCGTTTTCTTCCGCTCAGCTCTGGAGCTAGGTCGTTCAATGTATTGATTTCCCGACCTAGACAGATATAACTAGAGCATTCGGAGATATCTGTTCCGTTGAGCGTGAATGGGGCATGCGGAACCAATCCGTTCTTCGTTGAACATCGTTCTTATGAGATTTAATGGAAGGGCAATATTTCCATAGAGGCTTTATCAAAGTCTTCAAGCATACGTTCCGCTTGGCTAATGTTTGGTGTTATAAGGACGATATCATCAGCGAAGCGAAGATGGTGTAACTGCCGACCATCGATTTTCACTCCCATATCATCCCATTCCAATATTCGCATGAAGTTGTAGAGGGTGGCGGTAAATAATTTTGGCGAGATGGTATCCCCTTGCCTAACTCCTCTTTTGACGTCGATGTTAATATCGTTGTAGAATGGTGATATCACGGTTGTGAAATTTTTGTGCAGCTCACGGAGAATCTTTACGTACTGAGTAGGGACTCCTTGACTATCAAAGGCTTCCAAGACTGCTTCTATCTCAAATGAATCAAAGGCGTTCTGTAAATCGATGAAAGTGAGACAGAGCGGTCCTTTGTCCTCTCGCGATACTTCAGTGAGCCTTATTATCGTGCGGATGTGGTCCATCGTACAAAATCCTTTTCGAAACCCTGTTTGCTCACATGGCTGTCCTTCGTTCAGTGTTCTGTCAATGCTGTTTAGGATGACTCGAGTGAAAAGCTTGTAGACGACAGACGGTAAGCAGATTGGGCGTTAGTTGCCGATATCGTGCAGGTCACCCTTCTTGAACAATAACACGGTTATGCTGGTCTTCTACTGAGTAAGGATCTTGAATTCATACGGGTAACGTGTGAAGAGCCGAGCCAGTGTGTCACGAGGACTGGTGGAAGATTCTTCAGGTGTTCTGATCTTTTCTTGCCCGGACCCGGTGCTGTTCGATTTTTCACCGACGAAATGGCATATGGGATTTCGAAAGGAAGAACCGGTGGTACAACATATCCATCCTCCTTTATCTCATATGACGGAAAGTGGACGCGGCTATCGAAGAGATCCGAGTAGTATTGGTGAATGATTTTCTTCATTGTCTTTCTGGACGCTGTAACTGTTCCGTCTGGACGCCGGAGAGCAATCATTTTGGTCTTGTAATTGGCGAAGTTTCGGTGAGCTTTGTGAATGCTTTTCCCAGCCTTTGAAGGTTCGGCCATCACTGCTGCTCTACTCTCTTTAACATCTTCTTTTATCGCCTGTCTGCATTGTTTTGCAAGTTCGGATATTAGTTGGCGGTTGCTTGCAGCTCGTGCGATTCCACGCTGGCGTATCAGCTCGAGTGTTTCTGGAGACAAACCTCTCTTGGTGACTTTCGAACTCTCAGTTTTCATAGCGTTAACGTGAAGATATTGAATGAGCCGATCGTACTCTTCGTCGATGTCATCGACAACGCCATCTTCCCAGCAGCCGACTAATGAATTGAATTCCCAGTTTTCGGTGGTTCTAAGACTTCGGTTTTGGAATTTAGCTGCCTTTTCTCCTTTCTGCGAGGAATAGAATCTTGCACAAAGGAGACAGTGATCTGATTTCTTGTAGAACTTTAGAGCAACAGCGACATCGGTTAAGCAAAACCTTCTATTTACGATTATGTGGTCTATTTCGTTATGGTACTCTCCATTGGGGAGACACTCACGTCCAGTGCTGAGGGTGGTGCTTCTGGAATTGCAGGTTACCATGGATTGTCTTGGTGGTCGTGATAAACTCAGGTAGTTGCTCGCCCTGTTCGTTCCATTCTAATCCGTGGGTCTCAATGTGACGTTGGTCAGGCGTTCTTCTTGGTCCAATCTTGGCGTTTAAATCTCCAATGATGACCTTGAAGAATGTGTGGTCTTCTCCATAGAACTTCTCCAAGTACATATGGAACGCTTCGACTTCTTCTTCGACATAGTTTGATGTCGGCGCGTAAACGACGAAGATTGTCAAAGCCGGAATTGATCCACGTCTTCTTAATCGTAAATGTCCGATTCGGGTTGTTAGTTGCTCGAATGAATCGATGTTAATGGGCAACCTCGTGTTGACGAAAACGCCGACGCCGCCGATTCCACTACTGTTGAATATTCCAAGGAACAGTTCCTCTACGGCGTTATAAACGGCGTTGAAAGGCTGGCGTCTTCTCGTCTCAACCAGGCCGATAACGTCGTACCTTATCCTTCTTGCTTACGCGAGCAAGACTTCTATCGAGTACTCGGATGCAAGTGTACAAGCATTCTAGGTACAGATCGTCACCATGGTTCTTTGAAATCCAAGTAGCTTCCATTGGCTCTGAAATTTTAGCAGCCTCTCCGTACTCGCCCTACCCAACGCTGCGAAATTGGGGGCTCTTTTGGGGTTAGGGGAACCAGGCCCTTTTCTTTTCCTGTTTTAGCTTTTAATACCCTCGCATAGCTTGTTGGACTTTGAATGTGGGGGCTGGGTATACTCACGGGTAGCTTGCCAGGCTCTCTAAGAGTGAACGTAGAGCTTACTTGTTGGAGGCAACTCCTAACCGCCTCCCATACACTTCCCAGTCACTTGATTGCAGGCTTTTGGCCGAATTGACTCGTAGTATACAATCCGCATAAGCAAGAACTCACCCACACACGCATGCATGAATACGCCTAGCGAATACGGAAAGTATGTGCCAAATCAGTGCAGCAAAAACAAGGAGTGCATCCCCTGGATCCACCTGCGTCTCAGAGAAGTAAAGGTCGCTTTTCGTCCGCGATTAACCCCTTATCCGCCACCTGGTGATGCGCCACGTAGCCTCGCGACTAACCGGCTCGAGATTTCTCGTATGAGGGAGATCTGTGGGACTTTCTATTAACCTCAACATTGTTCGAAATTAGATTTTGTTTCTTGACAAGCAAGAGTTTGTCAACAATACGATTTGTTCAGTAGCAGTAGTTGCCTTCTTCAGAGCCGTATTGCTTTTTGCAACCATTCATTTAATTTAGACCAGTCGCACAAAGTCCTACATGAGTGAGGAGTGTGCCTGGCTACACTCCTGGTTAACCGAGCTCCCATCTTTCTGTTAAAACCTTGTACCAAACTTGTTTGTAAAGTTCCGTGCAACCTATAAAGGCTAGTGATTTTCAAAAAAAATCGACTCGACAACTATTCAACGACCTGTGGACCGAAAGCCGAAAATCCTCAAGCATAAACGCGCCTGTTGACGCGGAAATCAACGTGAATGATTGACCCGAGAGAGTGAGTCGAATACAAGAAGTGTTTAATCTGCCCAGCATGTGGCGGAGAAAAACTGTTTATGGTATTAGAAACCATTACAAAACAAAAAGTTGATCAAATATTTTTGTTTCAACTTTGCTATCACAAAGGTCCGTGACCAGCTAAACAACTTTACTTCCACTACGACCATTTATTTTCGAGTTTTCTGATATTGACTGTTAATGAATGTTCTAATGTTAGTTGAGTTGAACCAAGAGAATGAACTTTTATTCTTGAAAACATAGGAGATAAATTAAGCTCGAAATCTCATGGTATGCATGATATAATGGAAATAACAGTTGCGTGACAACAGTCATCTTAATTTGAACACCACCCCATGCAAGGATGATGCTCACCATGCTCGTAAAATCGGAAATCGCGTGCTTCTGAATGCATTGCAGTTGCGGTAGGGGCTGCTAGCCGGCGAATGAGATGAGCGATTTGGTTAGAGATATATTAGATTTTCCGAACGGCTTTGTTGACGTAACATGAAAAATGGGAAACCACCATGCGGCATAACGCCTGTTGGGACTGAGAAATTCCCGGCACTATATGCTTGATTAGTTAAAATGGAAGAAAATATTTGCAAATAGCTTGAGCATCTTGAGTGAACTTAAACGATCCTTTTTTGATTTCTAGCATAAAACCTGAACTTACCATAGTTGACTTTCTTTATGAGACCGTCACCGAAACCTTCTTTTTTTTTTCAGAAAATCCTGCACTTAACCCTATTCAAACGATATCATGCTAGGAACCGATCCGGTAAGAGTAATTTCCTCAGTTACGACTAGGTGAAATCTGTCAATCTGTGACTGGAAAACAGGGTACAAATATCCGAAAAGGGATTAAACAATTATATAAAATACAATCACAAATAATGCTGAGGTATTTGCAAAGCAAGAACCTAAAGGCAGCACCAACCGCGATTACTCTTTGCGAGGTCCTGCCTTTTTCTCACACAGAGTTTTACCCTGACGGTGCCAGCAACAATCGCCCCTCAACGAATCATGTGGGGAGCAAAGTAGACATTGATGCCTGTTAAACTGAAGCTGTAGTCAAAACCGCAATGCATAACTTTCATCTGCTTGCCACTATTGTTTCTTCACGGCAGGGTATTTTGTGAGTTACAATCACAGTGTTGTTGAGATATCTACAGAATTTGGAACCCAAGCCAAAACGAATTGTTATCACCGTTTCCGAGGGATTATGTAAAAAATAAAGAGCAGTACATAAAGGTTATACAGTTATACAACCACAATGATGCTGAGATATTTTCAAAACTCCAGACCGCAGGTGTCTGCGGTGCGGAACGAATGCGCTATTACACTTTCCGGGAGCTAACGCGTTTACCACCACACCGTGCCTGTCCATACACCGTTAAAGTTATAGATTGTGATATCGACGGCAGCTTCAGCTTAACTTACATGCCGTTCTGTGCCCTGATATATGTTCCCCAGATGATTCCCATTGATGGCTGATTGCTGATGGCACCATTGGTGTAGAAAGACTGGCATAGTGCAAGGCAGAGCAAGGGCCTCAATGCTGCCGTGTGTAACATGTGAGCCCCCGGAAAGGGTAATCGCGGTTCAATCTGTTCTGGGGGCCATGTTTTCCAAACAGCTCAGTATCATTGCGGTTCTATTTTACATATCACCCTGCCGTAAAAAAAAATTGCCGTAGATTAAAGTTGTACATTTAAACCAGGATAATAAAGTATTCACATTGCTATTCTACTAGAATCATATTTTTCGTTTTGATATAAGGTGGAAACTCTACCTTTCTAAAAGCTTTTAATCACCTAGTTTTGGTTTTTTTAAGAGTGTAAATGAAGTAGAATAAGTAAAACACATTCAAACATGGTAAGACGAACGAAAATGAATGAATTAATAGGCCTTTTTTTCTACATACCTTTACATTAACCTATTTATCGACATATTTTTGCAATGCAGCTAAGACGATGGATTTAGAAGGAACCAGAGAGGAAGTCGTACGAGGAGCACAGCTGTAAGTCTGTCACATGCTTTAATCTGATCCGACATGATTGAATTAGACAGGGAGAAACCGCTGGGCCCGAATTCAATAAATAGACTCAAATCTGCTTCCGGGCTAACAGAACTAAGTATTTATGCTTGGCAGAATTATCATTCCATCATAGCATAGGATTCTAGGATTTTGTTGAAATGCGCTTCTACTGAGCAGTTATATTCATTCACCCCGCAACGTTCTATTTCATTACAATGTAGTGAAAAGCACTCTGCTTCACCTAAATGAGAAGTTAATTAGTGAAAAATTTCAGTGTCGTCGTCAACCACATGCGACTATAATCAGCTGTTCTAAACTTCCTCATTGGAAGTCACGAAAAAGCGGCTCTGAAGAAGGCGATACTGCCGAAACGTCAGCTAGCGTTGTATTGTATTGTGTTTTTATGGAAGTAAATGTATGCTGTTTAAAAACCTCGCGATTGCTGAACAAGAAAACGACACATTCATATTCCAATGCCGAGGTTAAGAGAAAGTCGATCTTGGGAAAAATTTCAGTCTTGGTCAATCCTTCGGGTTTAGAAATTTACCCGATAAGTCGAAAAGTGGAGCTTATGCTATGGCCTGGACAACTAGTGAGGACGGACCATTCAAGTATTAAGTATCAAGTAAGCTTTGTTCAGCTTACACGAGGATGTTATAAGATTTTAAGGTTGAAATTCAGTGAATTAACGCAAAGCACTTGGAAGTTTCTCTTAACAAGTTCAACTTTTGCCTGCACACGTAATGTCGGAAGATCTTCGTGGGCAGTGGATGCGACGAAACGAATCGAATATGAGAAGTGCTATGATCCACACAGTAGATGTGAAAAGCAGCTCAAATAAAATAAAGTAAAATAAAATAAAAATAAAAATACAACGTTGGAAAGTACTTCAGACATCGTGGCGCTTATTTTACAACAAATCTACTGGAAAGAGAAACTTTTGCTCTAAAATTGTGTTGATTTCGATTTTTCGTTCAAAATAAAATCAAAGATTTGAACCAACTTTAGAAAAATTCATTTGAGAAGTAGTACGCATTTTCATGTTATGGCTGTCCACAAAATTACCATGATTCGTGTTGGATTACCCGTGAGCCCCTTGCAAAGATAATTGCCGAACAGAAGGGCAACTAAGGATTTGAGTTTTGCTTATTTCTCAACATCTCCATGGTTGTCTCCTGCTTTGAAAGAAAAACAAACAGACAGTAAATGAAAGTTGAGACAATGTGATTTCGACTGCAACTTTATCTTAAAATGGGTTTAGTGTTGACTTGCGCTCTCTAAATCATTACTTTTGACGGGTAATTGCTGATAGCAGCGATAGAGTGAAAGTAAAACTATCTAAGAGAAAGAAAAAGCACGGGTCACGGTTAAGGCAGTGCATAGCACGTGGTTCAACGACGAAAACACTAGAAAAATTCAGTGAGGTGACAGGTCAAGGAGGCACTTTCCACTAGGTCATCCTCAAACTTCAGAAATCGACGTCGCTAAAACATTGTTTGATTCCGTGTAGAAATAAGTGCTATTAAAACTGTTTTGCGTATGATTGAACTTGTTAGAGGCAGGAATCCAATTCCTTCATTGCATGAGCAAACATAGAAGACTACTGTTAATCAGAAAAATGTTTACTTTTCTACCTTGATGGCATTTAACCACTATGCATGAAATACAATACAAAGCATGCGTAATGGAAAATTAGCGGTCGCCGCGAATGTAGTAAAGAAAAGTTTTCAACATTTTCAAGTTTCCATCGTGAATGGAACAAAGTAACTTAAATAACTTAAACTGCTCACTACGCCATCCAAATTATTTCCATCCTGCCCATATTCGATTAATTCGATTCAACGCATGTTTTTTGAGATAACTGAAAACATGTGACAGACGCGGATGATAAACATTGGGCAGACTTTGACCAGGCTGCCCTCGGGATTCCAGGGAACCACAATGGCTTAACCAGCAAATCTCCGAAAAATGGTGATTATGCTGGGGCCCGCACAACCAGTGAGGACTGGCCATTCAAGTATCAAGTATCAAGTAAGTAAATGAAAACAAAAACATTAATGCGCTATTCGAAGCGACTGAGAGCCATCGTTAGACGGAACAGTCATATTCGGCGATGAACATAATGATTATTGGATTCAACTGGCTAGCTTTCAAAGAGGCAGTTCTCTTAACCTCAGAACTTCCGACTTCGAACCATGTTAAAGCACTTGCGCTTAAGCTCTATTAAAGTTTGGCAATCGATGATATCCATCTTATTCGTTTAGGTGATAGCGATTGATTTTTTTGCGAAAGTGATAGAAAATATAAGTGGTATATAAATAGGAGACAACCGGCATGCTTTCATACCTCTTACAGCACTACATACAGGTGGGCTCATTGCTGTTTGTCACACTTTACCAGTGTTTTCCATTCTTGTTTGTCACAGTAGGCTTATAGGCGAACCTTCCTTCATTTACACTTTAATTCCTAAGCATTACTCCTCTACCAAGGAGTATAATATTTACATCACTATGTGTTTGTGGAAATCGTATATGATGTAGATAGAGTGTAGTTTAATGGTACTTTGATTCTATAGCATAGGTAGAAAGGAGCTATATCTTAAGCGAAAGATGGTGCACAACTTTTCCACGTCATTGTAAAACGATCTTATCCAACAGTGTCCCATTCAATTGATTGTTCTCTAGAGATTCAGAGTGATACTTAATTCTTTTTTCTATAAACTCGCTCGAAATCAGGAGGAAGAGGGCTGCGTTATTTCCGCATGTCTGGTCGGAATTCCACTCAAATGTTTAGGGCTTATTTCGATTCCCGCTCTTCTGGACAGTCACAGCAGCGAGTATGGCGATGTTCTACTGCATATGAAAATAGAGCCTTATCTTTTTATGTGATTGTAGATTTTACTTAGAATTTACATTCAGAATCGTACTCGATCGTAAGGAATGGGCAGCAAAAAAGGTACTTTTATCAGAAGGTTTCCTTTATAAAGAAGTGAAGTAATCATACATCAATACGCAGGCAAAGAATAAGCTTTAGTAAAATCTCAGCCGCAGCACTCCCTAAAATTTCTGCTAGTTTTATATGTTAAATGGACGACGGATGTAGGAAGGATAGTAATTTAAAGACGGAGTAGGAGTAATTTACAAGTCATGACCAATCAACAAAATCATATGCGTAAGCTAAATCTGTAGGGGGATCCTGTTAATGCTTTATTTATTAATTTCGTTTGTTCATAGAGACCAAGAAGTCACTCACTGTTAGCAAAACACTGGCAGATTCTGTGCGGGAGCGATTGAAGAAGAAAAAAGATGCTAGGTAAAGTTTATAAACGAAGGTACTAGCTCCGAGGATCGACTTTCTATTAACCTCGGCATTGGAATATGAATGCGTCGTTTTCTTGTTCAGCGATCGCGAGGTTTTGAAACAGCATACATGTACTTCCATAGAAAAACACAATACAATACAACGCTAGCTGACGTTTCGGCAGTACCGCCTCCTTCAGAGCCGCTTTTTACGTGACTTCCAATGAGAAAGTTTAGAACAGCTGATTATAGTCGCATATAGTTGACGAAGGTATTAGCCTTTTTTCGGTCTAACATAAAAGTATTGTGTACAAAACCGTGATAAAAATAATTATAGTAGTGGCTGGAAGTGAGACATAGAGACATCCTCCATCCGCGCAAAACTCTTTCGAGTCTCATTGCCGTGCCGATAGGATTTATAGAAACGAGCCACTTCGAAGCACTTCTTTATGGGGAGCAAGGTAGCAGTCGGATTAGTTATTAATTACCGTTCTCTTGGGTAATTTCATTCCTTTACTACTCCATGGTCTTGATAACTTCCTATTGTCTAGCTTGATATTTGACCGCAGTTTGATGGTAAAGTAGAACGACAGGATCTACTTATAATAGGTATGAAGACGTGGATTACTGCATGATACTTTATCTAAGAAAAACGTAAAAATTAGGAAGGATGAGCTACATCTACTTAAGCACTGTAAAAAAAAACCGTGGCGTAGCTAAGTTTTTGCCATGCAGTCTTTGATCCGTTGATCCGTTTGGTTTTTTGTCCGTTGATGTCAAACGAGAGGATTTTTTTAAAACACTAAATCGATTTTTTTTTCTTAGCTGCATTTCCTGACGGAGAAGGTGAGCTGGTCCTACAACTCTCGTTACTCCTAAGCGTTAAACTCTTGAGGTTGATGAGCGTATAGAGCGATAAAAGTAAATCTAATCTAGCTAGGATCTCAACAATCTCCTGATCCAAAATGGAGAAAATCACAGGGAAGTATATGCTAACCTTAGGTCCACGTTTAAACTCTATCCATTTCCTAATCAACAGCCACGTAGACTGGCGAACAACCTGTCATAATCACAAATGCAGTCGAAATCATAGCCATAGTTGTAACTGTAAACACAACTAAATGGCGATGACGAAGGTATTTGCTCTAGAAAGTTCTGTTCTAACATTTCGAAATGAAGCAGTGTAGTCTGATCATCCATTTCAAAAAATCTATCCATTATTCTTCAATGAATTCGCATTACTACACCAAATTGTTGTAATCGTAGTCAGACATTCCAATGAGAAAAATAATAAAGAAGATTTGAAGAAAAACCTTGTGGAAATTTCTTCTTGCTAAGAAAATTCTTGAAGGGAGCTGGCCCGAGAAGAAGAAAGAAATTATGTAGAGTTTCGCAAAATGGAAATTTTATACCAGTATCGACCAAAATCGGCAGCGAGGTCAAGAGGACAGGATGACGTTTGTTCCATTTGAGTATTTTGTTTTGCTTACTTTCAAATTGTTACCCGACGATATTTCGCACTGTAAGTTACAACCAGGGCGCATGTGGCGCAGTGGTCGGAGGCGTCCTGCAACACACATGTAGAGTGGATCCCGGCGCTCATGACCCGCCAAGCCTTCCATTACTCCGGGGTCGACAAATTTGCGCCAGACTTGTCTGAGAGGATAGCAGCACTGGCTCGATATATCGGTAGGCCACCGCGAGTAAAGTCGAGCAACGGCCAGATATGCATTCAATCGCCTCCAACGATATTTAATGAAGTCGAATGCATGGCGCATTCCTCAAAGAATGATCAACGCCGAGAGCTTTATCCTTTTATCTTTTAATTGAGATGCGGTCTTGCGTGTGTTCAGACTAATGCATACGTTTATCTACGCGTTAGCAAGCAATGAGCGCTCTTCGTTCATACGTTGGATTGTCTTGACTTTCTTCGAGAATTGCCTGCATAGTGAGCCTCTTCATTTTGTCTCTTTTAGTGTCATGCCTTTCACTTGACTGCCATTTCTATTCAAAAAGATTCATATGCCTTGCATATGCTAGAAGTGTGAGCGTAAAAGCGAAATCACAGTAATTAAACTCGAGTTTTTCAACAAAAAGCCTGTTTCTCTCAAATCGCAAACAAGGTTCATGTGCAGATGGACTTCTGCTGATATCATTTTAACTTACAATTTTTTTTAAAATGAGCATAACAATAGATGAGGTTTGCGGCTTCGTCTTCTTCAGAGGCTGTAAAGGTCAAGTTGACAGGCAATATACTCAACCCAACACTTTGACAACCCTACCGGATAAAACTTGGAACATAAATTTTTGTCCACGTAATAAGTACCTCTTTTAAAACATTCATGGTCTTGTTCTTTGTAAGCTTACCAGATGCCTGGTGAAGACCAACCCCACAAGGTCTTACATGGGTGAGGAATGTGTTTGGCTCGGGTAAAAAAATCCGTCGTAGTTTCCGTTCTATTTAAAAATCTATAACTGTAGACGTTTTGGTAGTGACCAACTTGTTTAGATTCTTGGTCTGCCAGTTTTCACAAGCAGTTCAAGCCTTAGCTCATGTTTAAGTCGCGTTTATTTTGCACAGTTATCGTATGTCTTGGTGCATGCTACGAGTTTTAAGGCACGTGAGAGTGTCTACCGCGGTTTTGAAGAGAATACAGCGGTCATCCAGCTGATCAACCTCAGGCACAGACACCTCTGCCTGTCTTGTTTCTGACATCCTAGAAAAAGTTTTTTTTCCAAATCCTCTTGGAGCCCACTCCAAGGTTTTTTTTTCCACTACCATATGTTCTTTTGATTTTATGACC
This sequence comes from Angiostrongylus costaricensis, assembly GCA_900624975.1. Classification (NCBI taxonomy): domain Eukaryota; kingdom Metazoa; phylum Nematoda; class Chromadorea; order Rhabditida; family Metastrongylidae; genus Angiostrongylus; species Angiostrongylus costaricensis. The sequence goes on from UYYA01005078.1 coordinate 13,307, forward strand.
GTTAATCTATGTGTTAACGAGTGGTACTCTAGATCGCAAAGTGGCGAAGAAGTACTGTTTCCATCTGGAAGTTGTGGTTGCCAGTTAAGTCTAAGCAAACATCGCTTTTGCCTCCTATGGATGGTGCAAAGAATTTTTAAAGTGGCTGAAGTATTCCTGTACATCTCTGTTGCATAAAGCTGAACTAGGAGAAATGCTGAATCGGTTTTGTTAGCTGACTTCTGTTAGCTGGCCATTCACTTTTCCAAGAAATCCGAACACGACCAGTGTTGTTCCTATGACTTCGTATTGTAGTGGATTTTTCATGAACTGGATTTTCTTCCAGGTGGTTCTTAGTCGAATCCTTTTTTCTTGCTTCTCGGAGAACAATGTACATTTTTGCTATTTTGCAGACGAAACGAAACGCGACGTTGTCGTCAGCAAAACGATGAGTTAATAAGAATTTGCCTACAGTGTTACGTTCATCTCGTCTCAGTGAAGCAAATTGGTCGTTTAGTACAGCGGCGCAATAGGCAGTTTTTGCGAGATAGTGCCCTTTTGTCAGACGACCTTCTTTATTAAAATGGAAGTAGGTCAATGAAAAACCTGTATTTTCGTAATACAATAAAGATAACATTCAACTAACGTTCTTATATAATAGAAGTCTACTTCATAGCCAGTGGTCGGTGAGAAGATCTGATTTATATCCACGTTGTTGAACGCTTTTTCATAGTTGACAAAAGTTGTGAGAATGGCTAGGATTCGTTCCCGAGACGCCTCTTTGACCATGGCAGCAGTTGCGACGTAACGCAACAAAAAACCGTCTGAGGCGGTCTGTTTGCTTTCCTGATGTTGCGTTAAACAAAGATTTTTTTTCGTTCTTCAAAGTCGAAGTTCTAAAACGCAAAAAAGGAAAACACTTAGGCAGAAAATCAAAAGCTCATAGGGAGTAATCGCTTACTCGGATAATTGGATGGCTCGTCTCCACTGGTTGTGCGGGGCTTCTGCATAAGACCCATCTGTGATTCACTATTGAAGGATATTCTCCTAGATCTCGGATATGGGATAGGTTTCGAGAATCTGAACTGACCATTTGTGCTAGATATTTTCAAAGCCGGTTAAATTTCAGAACACACAGTTCAAATTCTCTGTGGGTGGTACACAAATTTTTTGAAGTGGTTGAAGTCTCATTCCACGTCTCTGCAGCATAACAGAGCTCTGGGAGGAAAGCTGAATCGAAAAGATGAGCTCGGATTTTCAAGTCGTTTAGCTGGTCAGTGGCTTCTTTGAGAGGCTTGAATGCAAGCCACGTTGCTCTCCTTCTTTCAACTAATTTCTTCTTCCTATTCACCTCCTTGTTTACGATCACGAGGTGGTTTCTGTGATAAGAGATCTACACAGCTCGATTTGTCCACCCTGGTACTATGGGTTCTTCATGAACTGGGTCTGCGTCCTATTTATGCGCAGTCTATTTTTTTGCCGTTTCATTGAGTTCATTGAGCATTGCCTCTGCTTCACTGGTAGCCCTCGAAAAGATCACGATGTCATCGGCGAAACGAGGATTTGACGGGAACTTTCCATTATTACGTATGCCCTGCTCGTCCCAATGGAGTGGGCTCATTGTGCACAGTGGTCGTAAACTCTAAGAAAGAAAAGCTGTATTTTCGTAATGGAGCTTCGATAACAGTTAAATGGAGTTTTGATGCACGTAAAAAAGTGGATTTTCCGAGACGCTTTTAGTCATGTGAGTACCAAATTGATTTTCATCTTCTGGTATGTGTTATTAAAGGATTTGGCGTCGTAAATTGGATATCAATATACCCTTCCAAGCTTTGAAGAAGGCGGTACTGCCGAAACGTTAGCTGCTCTTTTATTGTATGTGCTTTTGTACGGAGGTAAACATGTGCTGTATAACAACCTCGCGAATGCTGAAAAAAGAATAGACGTATTTATAAACTAAGGCAATGTTCGGCAAAAGTTTTCGGTCCTTCGGCCAGTAGATTGTAGTCCTCGGTCGTGTCTTCCTTTATCTACCAGCTAAATGAGGAGCGAATCCTATTGAGAATATCCTTGTCATCGTCGACTTTTCTTGTTTGTCTTGGACGATGGCAAAAGTTCATTTTCAGCTTATGGCTTAATCGAATCCTTGCACTGCGAAAAGGCACCACTTTCTGTTCATGAGAATATGATCAGTCGCCGCTTGAGTCGTGGTGTTAGAAGAGTTCAACAGCCATCATAGAATTTTGTATCAGATGACTAAATGAGAAACATATGGGTGTACTACAAAGCGAATACCTGCGACATAACGAAATTTTCAACTAAAGACAATGGTCCTCTCATCTAACTGAAGCACATCGCTATTCATGCTTTTCGTCTCTTGTAGACCGATCATATGGAATTTAATGCGATCAGAGGTCTCAAAAAACGTTAAGTTTGAGACGCCTGAAGGGTGTGCTCTGGCGTTCTAGGTGCAGAGCAAGGAGCGGACTCCACGGCATGACCTGATCATGCTCGTTTTGTCGGTTTCCCGTGACGCTCCATGCAATCCGAGATTTGATCTCCCCTTACCGATTGTCTCACCATATCGACGTCGTAGACAATATCAATATATGTATGGGGTACTAGGAGGGAATTTTGCTGATTTGGCCGTCGTGATTTCTTGGAGTCGCGAGGCCACTCTAGCTGAGGCGATCCTCAGATTTTAATCACCTTATTCGCCGTTCTTCTTGATCAGAGAGGAGATATGTCACCAGGCGACAAGTTTGATACCACTATCGTGGTGTTTTCTGGTTCTGGTTTACTCTTAGTGGGGCATAACAGTGGAAACGTCGTACTTCTTCTCAGCTTGAGATGCCTTGCTGTTGAATGAAACCCTCACTGTGCAGCGCAGTCCGACACCCATGTGTACCTTCCTGCCAGGATGAGGCGGCAAGGTTTTGGGAGGTTTTTTCGGTATCAGTTTAAATTCCTTCATTTACTCTTTTTAGACAAAATAACTTAAGAATTGTTTTTCTCTAGCTTAGGATCCTTTTCAAAGGTGGAATATAAGACGATGTAAAGAAGTGCATGCAATTTGTGGTTTGCACCTCAGCTGAAGTCTTTTCTAATGTTATCTGTTTGTGGAGCTGTGGGTTTCTTCGTACTTTCTACTGGAATGTATACTTAAAAAATAAAATTTTGTGGTTGTTTTTTTCTAGCGAAAAATTTGGATTTTGCGACAGGAACTGTGGGTTGAAAAAGGTTGGCTAGAACTTTCCATAAGCTATTCCATGTCTTTACGTTCGTTTCCTATCATTAATCACCCAGTAAGGTCTTCGAACTTGCGTGTGGATTCAGCTGATGCTTAAGGGATTTCGATATTGGTTATATACTTCGTCGAATATCGGTAGAGTAGACTCTCCTTAGCATCCTGGGACAGCTATACTAAGGCATTTGTAGGTCTTCATCATAGGAACTATGCATTCCTCTGTAGATCGGAAGGAGAGTTTCCAGATACTTTCACAACAAATCTTTTGGCATTAGAAGAATGAGAGGCTGGCTAGGGGCAAAGCGAGAGCGAAAAAAGGGCGGTATATCATTCAAGCACATCTATTTACTACGTTACCCGCGCACCCGATGCAGATTTAGTAAGGAAATGTGATATAAGCATAGTAAACTGCTGTAAAATTACCATACTTTTCTTAATTTTTGCCGTGGCTACAAATGGACTAATGTGTTCTTTCTTCGAAATTGGTATTGGCCAGCAGCTTCTAATGTTTAGTCGTTTCCTCGACGAAAACGGGGTGTTTCGATGGGTTTCGGTGAACGCAAGGCGTATTTTCTTTCGATTCGTCCCAATCCCAAATACGCCACATGGTTTGGTAAGAAACATAACCAAAATAAAAGGTAAGTTGCTTTTATACCTCGTGTTGTTTTTTCTTTTTAATTTTCAAATATGGAAAGGGGTTACCAGCTGTCGAATGTTGTGCTTTATCATCTACTAATTTTTGCTTTCACCTTCGCCTTGTCGGTGGCTTTCTTCTGCTCGATTTAGACAAAAAAAATTGGCAACGAGTGTTCCAGAGTCGGAAACGGTTTTCTCCGTTCCATAAATGGAATTATTGTGTGTTTCTGAAAGAGAGTGGCTGCTAATATTAAGTGGTTACTTGAAAGGCCCATGTTCGGTATTATTCAAACCTTTACCACATTTTTCAACCATTTTTTTCCCTTTCGTCGCCTATTATGCGGCCTGCTTCTAAGGTAGCGAAGTGTTCGCTTTTCATTCTGTTATCCATAAATCCTTCCCGTTTGCTGATATAGCTGGTTGACCTCAGCCACGGTCCTCTCAACGCTAAGCAGGTGGGAGAGCCACTACAGGCATTAGAGATGACTTCTTTATACTGTAGATATATTCATCTGGATCTATAAAAATTTTTTTTTACTTTCCGAACTGTTTTGCGTTTTGCTTGATGTTTTTGCCAGTAAATTCGAAGAGGTTTTACCACTTTGCTCCTAAACTGCTATAATAACCCCAGTGATTCATGAAATCGGTTATTAGTAGCTAGGCTGCCACATATAGGAAAGACGAACTTCCCTAATTAGGTGACCGTTCTGTAATTAGTATCCCTCTGTACGTCTCTGTTCGCCAAATACAGCTTACCATATGTTAGCCCTAAAGAATGGATTACCAGAGAGATCACAAACAGTAACTTTTTAATTTATTACTCTTTGTATCATATTACATTGCGACATTGCGTCATTTTTCTTGTACATGGCGAATTTTCGGTGTTAAATGTGTTTTGCAGCACTAACAATCGAATACTGTTGCCGTTTACGCCGACGCCGGAAAAGAGCGCTCGTCCACGGTTTGATGAAGACGACGATGCAGGTGCAATTCAAATTTCAAGTATCGTAGTCCGTAGATAGAGAGTAAAATGCAAAAGTATTTAACAAATATGCTAACTTATTGCTTAGTGCCAATTATTATTTTTTATTACTTTTTGTCGTGGCCGTTGTTGTTGGTGTTGTTGGTCGACGGCTGACGTTTCTCCAAATTAACCTTCCTCAGAGCCATGCCATTGCCAATAGAAAAATACTACTATATAGAGAGATTGATATTTCTTCAATTTCGCTGATATTTAGAAAATGAATACGTTCAGTAATCGTGAGGTTTTTAAACAGCATACATTTACTTCCATAGAGAAACACAATACAATACAACGCTAGCTGACGTTTCGGCAGTATCGCCTTCAGAGGCTGAAAGGGTATGCTGATATACAATCTACTAGGCCAAACGCTTCAATAACACTTACAAAAAGACGAAAGACTCTTTGGTAATTACATGATTACAGCTTCTTGAAAAACTCACCGTTTTTATGTGATTTCCAATGAGCAAGATTAGAACAGCTGATTAAGTCGCATATGGTTGATGACTGCAACATCCCACATCAGAAATTGATGCGAACATACGGGGTCAGGTCGCATATGACCTCTGGGCATTCATCCCTACTATTCATTGTAGGGTTTTTGGCATTTATCCAAAAAGCCTCAAAAAGTTTTCGCGCTGGTGTTTTGGACTCCTGTGCAAGGATATTGACTTTTACTTCAAAATCGTCTCCGCAATGCTTTTGTTCCCTGTGCGTGCCTAGTGGGGTGTTTCGTCTTAGTTTTCGTTTGCCATCTAGGTGTTCTTTTATACGAATACACAAAGGTCTGCCTGTTTCGCCAATATATTCATCTCCGCAATTGTTACAATAGATCAGGTATATCGTTCCTGAACTCATGCAATCACCGTCCCTGCCGTAAGGGCAAATTACGCAATTTGTTGTTTCACACAGACGGTCATACAGGCGGTTACGAACTAATTGAAGACGTAGAGTAGCCGGTAGTATTTCAACTATCGCTACCGATTCCTCTAGACCTGCCCTTTTGAAGCATCGTTTTATAGCTACGCTTACTTCATCGCTTATAAAAGGCAGCATAAACGAGACTTTCTTTTGGCCAAGTGTTTCGCGCCGGCGCGTCGTTTCCCTTCTAAACCTATCTCGTGGGGTTACTATTTCGTAGCAATTGGAGATGGCTATTTGCCAAGCCAAGTCGAGCGATTCTTCCTATAGTTCCCTGGTAGTGCACACAGAGGTGGCTGTTCGAAACATGTTTCTCACAATCGCCCTCTTTGTGTGTGAAGGGTGGGGAGAAAGGAAATTAACGAGGATGTTCTTGTTACTTGGCTTTCGGTACCACTTTGTCAGGTAACCGCTACTTGATAGGTTTATTTGAACGTTTAGAAACGGAAGCCAGTTTTTTTCGGTTTCTCACGGGTGAACTTAATGTACTCAGACTGCTCGTTCAATAATTCAAAGCATTTGTCCATCTCCTGCTGCGTAGAGAAGACGACAAAACAATTATCTACATATCTGCAGTATAGTGGCCTGACACCGAGAGCGGGGTACTACTTTAGACATAAACACAATGGCACTGCTTGGTGCCAGTCGCTGCCCCTTGAAAGCTCTCTTATTTGCGCGAAATATTTCCCAGACCATCTGAAAATCAATAATTAACAAACTCGAAAACAATAAGATTGTCTCTTAGTGATAGAGGGTGGGATTGATGGTTGATTGATGGTTTAGCTTCCGGTATTGACTTTTATATTCCTTTTCAGAGGATAGGCGATACAGGGTAGCATCATTACGATGTTATTCTGCTATCTCAACATCCAACTGGCGAAGAATAACTACGAACACTCCCACCCCCTATCACTAAGAGACAATCTTATTGTTTTCGAGTTTGTTAATTATTGATTTTCAGATGGTCTGGGAAATATTTCGCGCAAATAAGGGAGCTCTCAAGGGGCAGCGACTGGCACCAAGGCTTGCCATTGTGTTTATGTCTAAAGTAGTACCCCGCTCTCGGTGTCAGGCCACTATACTGCAGATATGTAGATAATTGCTTTATCGTCTTCTCTACGCAGGAGGAGATGGACACATGCTTTGAATTATTGAAGGAGCAGTCTGAGTACATTAAGTTCACCCGCGAGAAACCGAAAAAAAACTGGTTTCCGTTTCTAAACGTTCAAATAAACCTATTGAACCCCAGGGATGAATGCCCAGAGGTCATACGCGACCTGACCCCGTATGTTCGCATCAATTTCTGATGTGGGATGGTGCAGTCATCAACGATATGCGACTTAATCAGCTGTTCTAGTCTTGCTCATTGGAAATCACATAAAAACGGTGAGTTTTTCAAGAAGCTGTTGATCATGTAATTACCATAGAGTTTTTTCGTCCTTTTATAAGTGTCATTGAAGCGTTTGGTCTAGTAGGTTGTATATCAGTACACCTTTCCAGGCTCTGAAAAAGGCGATACTGCCGAAACGTCAGACAGTGTTGTATCGTATTGTGTTTTTCTATGGAAGTGAATGTATGCTGTTTAAAAACCTCGCGATCGCTAAACGAGAAAGCGGCGCATTCATATTCCAATCCCGAGGTTAATAGAAAGTCGATCCTGGGAACTGATATTTGGAAAGTTCAGCACATTTCCCACTTATTCGACATACTGTTGCTTTACAATTTTAACTTATTATTTACTGCCTAATCTTTTTAACGTCAGGGTTTACATTGCGAAATATAACTTGAATTGTGCTGAGATATTTGCAAGACTCCGAGCCGCAGGTGTATGTGATGAGAAACGAACGCGCTATTGTCCTTTCCGAGGAGTAACGCATTCGCCACCACAACACGCGGGTCCTTCGTTTCGCGTGTCTCTCGGCCAGTTCTATCGATCTTTTGCGATCAGCAATCATCCGTTAGCGGAAATGATCTGGAGAGCCTAAATCGGCAATGAACCCACAACGAACTAGCTGAGAGACAGGCGAAACGAAGGACCTGCATGGTGTGCTGGTGAATGCGTTACCCTCCGTAAAAGACAATAGCGCGTTCGTTTCTCGCCGCAGACAGCTGTTGCTTTAGTTCGCTTTTCTTTTCTTAGCTTAGGTTTGAGAAAACGGCAAGCAGTCATAGACTTTACTATAAAAAGTCTCGCGACGCGAATCACGAGGATTTTTGCTCCAGCTTACAACACGGTTCCTCCAATAAGGCAATGACTACCGGCATGAGTTTAATCGCAGATGGGCCTCTAGATGGAAGTACCTTCTTGTCGGCTTAGATTGCTTTACTATGCTGTATATCTTAATTCGACAGCCAGTAACCATTCCCTGCCATGATAATTTCATAAAACATTGGAGGAATGATTTACTCGGACATACTTTTGAAAGGCCTATGCTTAGAAGGCCTGGTTTTAGGCATTGAAGAACGTTATAAAATTACTTTGAATTGGAGAGAGCCATTGACATCGGTGACTAATAACCACAGTCTAGAGGATTTTTTCTTATTTTCTCTAGAAACCCCTATATTTAACATTATTTCTCTTAAATCGGAGGTGAAAATTTATTAATTTTTTAGACGATAATCGGCGCAACCCATTAGAGAAGAACGGCAAGAACGCGAGCAATCCTTTCATAAGGGGATGTCCATTCTGGACTGTCAACACTGGGTGAGGGATTTATGGGGTGCTTTTCATCTACGACAACCAACGAACAGTAGAGGCTTTATCACCTGACAGATTATGGTTGATTTTTTCTGAAATTTTATATACCTAAATACCAAAATCGCCGAAATATATTTACGCTTCTTTGGATCTATTAAAATTGCAGAAGTGAAGCGTTAAAAACTTGAGGATTCAGGAATTTGACATATTTTTCCATAAGAAAGATTATGGCGTTTATGCCCGGCTCAGGACTGTGGTTCTGCTCACTCTCAAAATAGGCCTTCAGCAGCCATCATTGTTCTGGAGATGATAAGCAGAATGTATAAGTGTGGAACACATGAACTGAACCATGTGATTTGTTCGTCGAAAAGTTTCAATAGCCATATCGTCGCACTGGACCGTGTGGGCTCAGTGGTCGCAGGCCCCCTGCAATAAATATGGGATCGATTCCTGCGCCCCTGGCCCACCAAGCCTTCCATTCTCTAGGAGCCGGCGAATTGGTTCCAGGCTTGTCTGAGAGGATGGCAGCACTGGCTCGATACATCAGTAAGCCGCCCCACTGTAAAGGCCAGATATGCTTTCACTCAGCTCCAAACGTTGCCTAATGAACTGCATTCCTAAGGGATATATCAACGCCAAGAGTTTTATCCTTCTATTTTATTATCCCACTAAATTGCCGCCCTTAGTGAGTATATTTATATCTCAATAGAGTAGAGCCGAACAATATTTGCGCAGCACTATCGCTCTTCCACCTTGACATTTCTTTTCTTGTTAGTGATTACTTTAGATTAACAGTATTCTGACTGTGAAATCAGTACATAGTTCGGACAACCTACGAAACGTATTTTACCGATTAAAAAGGAATAGGTCTGCATTAAATAAAAATTATTTGGGCTCTACTCGCCAAAGCGTCTTCTAAACCAAAAGCTTAAAATAAATAACTACTCATCATTTTCAAACCTTCGACTGGATTGTCGCAGCTAGTGAAGTGATTTCAGAAATATTTACTTCTAATAAATATACAAACACAGTAGGATCTTCTTTCAGAGAGGAAGAAGAGATGGGAGAAGAAGACTACCCGGTCGATATTGAAGCAATAGAAAAAGTGGGTAATTTATAGTCAGTTGACAATGAATCTTAATCACTGAGGAAAAGAGCAAAATTCCTCTCTGGAGTCACTTTTTTTTTTTCGAAAACAGCTGTTGTATAAAAACAAGAACTACTAAAGGTCGTCAACGGAGAAGATTTGAAAGAACCGCCATACGCGAAGAAGAACTTTAATGCCTACGCAGAAATTGAAAGCCTCAAAAATGATGACACTCTGTTTAGCAAGTATGATTCGCAAGAACTTCTCTCGTTTAAAAGTAATTGAATAAAATTACACATGAAATGAACGATTTGAGATAAAGAAATAAACTCCTATAGATTGTCTTTCGTTGAGATAACGGAGAACTCAAACATTCTACTGGCCTACATTTTTTTCTACATATAAGAAGAATATATATACATATAGATAGATATATATATATAGATATATATATATAGATATAGGGGCGGATAGTATAGTGGTAGTGGTTTCCGCCATCGCTAGCTCGGTGTTAGTTCGATTCCGCTCCAAGCCAACTAAGCTCTCATCCCTCCGGGATCGGGATACCCGATTTGTCTGAGCTGCTCTCTGCTGTCCACTTGCGAAAGCTCAAGGGTGGCCATCTCAGGACTCCAGAAAGAATTGCTCGACCAGCATTCTACGACATTCAAGATGAAAGGAAAATCCTCAACCAGCAGCAGAAGCCACACGTGAAAACTTGGAGGACCTTCGTGGACGATGGTTGTGAGAAAACGAATTGGGTGTGAGAAGTGCTGGGATCCGCACAGTAAACATGAAGATGGATCAAAGAAAATAAAAAAAATAAAATAAAAATTATACATCAGTATATCGACTATTTATGTCGAGGTTTGTAGAAAGTCGGTCTACCGAGTCTAGTACATCGTCGATGTTGATCGATCTGTTTGTAACGTCGTAGTCATCTCCGCCGGAAACCTTTGTAAACAAAAGTGTTCTTTTCTTCCATTAGGAAAACGTTTTTTTCTGAAGTAATTAGATGCTTATTGGGCACTATCACACCAAATGAACAATTGTTTCTGTTAATAGCTATAGAAAATAAATCCTCAGTGATAGGTGAATTATGCCGCTTTTCCGTGTTTTTTTAAAGTGATTTGGTTCTCACAGAGAGATGGATTTCGAAGTAGGTGCTGGCGTTTTAATCATTCCAAGAAATAAGTCTAAACGTACCATTGCAATGACGATTGACTCCTCTATTACCGTATCCTTTATCGAGCGTTCGAACACGGAAACATCACAGGACAAGAGTACTATTTTCACGTTGGTCGAGCAATAATTCACTTGCATATTTCAGAGAACTAATATTTGCATGCACAGTAACTTCTGTGCTAAATCTCTTTGTTAATGAAGAAGCAAGAAGGTGAGATTCATAACGAATTCTTTTCATAAACGTAGCATCACACACATCTCCATGACTCACATAAGACTCACATTATCGCTGACATGTTAAGCCGTAGGAAAAGCCGTTCGAGGATTTTCTTGTAATTTCCTTCTCGCGGCCTTTGCTTTTTATCATTCTGTTTTTTTTGCATAGCTTTAAAATCTTAGTGAGCTTTTCCGAAGCAAAATTTTTGTAAACATTTTGGCACCACAACTAGAATTTTTCACAAGTGGCGCTGCAGCAATGAATTGAAAAGTTTTTGCACATATTCATACGCCCAACTTTTTTATTCTTTGAAAAAAGCCGAAAACAAACTTTTAAAATATTATATTAAAGCGTGGAACTATATTTTTATTTCCTAATGCTTCCATACCGGGATCGGATAGCGCAGTGAAACGGAGACTAATCATTACGCGCACGGCACATATTTCGGTGAGTCCTCGAGCCCAAAAACCTCTTGGAAATCCAGAGTCGGAAAATTCTCACCAGATTCGTTCGGGATCAAAGGCTTGTTTCAATCCACAGAAGTTTGTGATTGTTTCCGATAAAGATCTAGGAGCGTTTTAGTTTCGCTATGCCAGAATTTCGATAAGAATCAAATCGACCAATACTTGATACATGATACTTCAACGGCGCGTCCTCACTGGTTGTGCGGGCCTCAGCATAATCTTCATTTTTCGAAGATTTTTCGGTCTTCAACACCACAGGCAGCTGCAGCCCCTGTGGGTCAGAGGGAGATTTGCCACCATGCGACTTTCTTACCTGGACGGTGGTGAATCCTGCAATGGTTTACTCTTAGCTAGGTTTCCTAATGGAAACGCCGGATTCCTTCTCAGCTTGGGAGACCCTGCCAAGGGGATAAGTCCTCTCGCTGTACACCGCAGCCGATACCCAGGAACACCTCCCAGTCACAATGAACGGTGAATCGTTCGGAGGCAAGTCAATCAATATAAAACGATATTTATGAACAAAACAAAATCATCAAACAAAATACAAAAACGAAAATTCTAAAAGATGTTATAGAATATAAAAGTGTTGGTATCACGGAAGGAAAAAAAATTTTTAAAGTATTCTCAGTATGCAGCGCAAACGAGAATTGACGGCACGCAACATTTTGCATAATCTCTCTTGAGCACTTTAAAGTTTTCTCTCACCAAGATGCTGTCTTTTTGTCTGAAAAGCTTAAAAAAATAGAAGAAAGAAAATCCAATGTTTGCCGATGTTAGCAAATGGTGGTAATCTTCTAGAGAGGTAACGAAATCCGCGGAATCCGACAAGACGGCAAAGACAATGACACTATCGCAGTTATCAGAGATTCAGCTTGCGGTCACATGGGCCAATACAATCACCATCACAACGTTTGACGTGGATAGGCGAGAGCCAAAAAAGGTGTGATTTATTTTTGGGTGAAACCGAATTGCTCTATGTTATTACACAAGCCTTTCCAACGGTTTACTTCCTCGTCGTGGCTGGGAGGTGCTCCTGGGTGCCCGACTGCGGTGTACAACGAGGGAATTCACCTCCCTGGTAGGGTCTCCCAAGCTAAGAAGGAGTTCGGCGTTTCCATCAGGAATCCCAGCAAAAACCAATACCAAAATCCACCAGGGTCCTGGTTTCAAACTAGTCGCATGGTGGCAAATCTCCCTCTGATCCACAAGGGCGACGACTGCCTTTGGCGGTGAAGACCTGAGGCAGACTTCGGCCAGGTTGACCTCATAACTCCAGGGAGCGGCAGTAGCTAAATCAGCAAAACTTAAAAAATTGGAGATTATGCAGGAGCCCACACAACAAGTGAGAGCGGGTCATCCAATTATCCAAGTAAACATTACACAAACAAACTTACAGGCGGTGTACTGTAGTGGGGATACCGAGCTCACTGTGACCATGCATGTTTTCTTAATTTTCTGCTGATTCCAGCAACGAACACCACGTGAAGAACCAATGAGGGATATCAAACGATTGCCGAATACATTATCAAAGCCACACGAAATTTAAAACGGTCGTGGTGTTAAGAATCAAGAAGAAGCATTTTAATGGATAAAATAAAAACGATCAGCGCATAAAACATTCTCAGAAATTGTCGTAGATTTCCAATAAAGCTTCGTCTAAAAAAGTTGCTTTAAACTCGCATTTTTTTATATGCCCCTAAACCTTCGTATGCTCTTTATTACAGTCCTACTAAGAGGTGAATAAACGAAAAATATTATCACTTGTAAATAGTCAGTTATGGAGCGGGTAGCAGAGTGGAATTGTGCTGATCTCTGCGAGCGTATAGGTTCGACCTCGCTCCGAGCTCACGAAGTTTCTCATTCCTCCAGGATCGTGAAATTGCTACCGGACTTCTCTGGGAAAACTAACTCTTTGCAGTCCAATTTGGAGCGCTCTATCTTATCGAGGCTATCAAAAGATTCCAGTAAGAGTAAACTTGGCCAGCATTCCACAACATTCAAGAAGAAGTGGACATTCTCAAACAGTAACTGAAGTCACACGTAAAAAAGTTAGGTTGGAAGATTTTAGTGCATGATTTATGCGAGGAAACGAATATGAATGCAAAAAATGGCGGCATTCGCTCAGTAAATGTGCAGGATGGGTCGTGTAAAGAAAAGTTAATCAGTCAGCTAGCTACCTGTGGAATAGTACTTTACCTGCTATAGCTTTTATATAGGTAGTCTCGGCAAGCCATTCAAAACTGTTCAAAACCTGAGCTATTCCTATAGCTATAGAGTCTGGTTATTCGGTCTACTTGTAATAGTCGCTCGCGCTAGTACCCTGCACAAGCTTGCACATAAACATCGATTCCTTTGAACAACTACTGGGCGGAATAGGTTTCTACGGCGTAAAAGGCGTGGTACGCTGGCGGTTTTGAGAGTCTTTGATGTCTATATCGCAAAACAATTTTACCATAAGAGTAAAATAGAGAGTTCTATAGAAGAAACCGATCGGATAAGTTTTTCACAGGTGACATCAGCATTAAGATTTGTGAAGCAAGATTTTTAAAAACCGAGTTTTACCTAACACGGGTATGGATAACCAATGTGTTTTCTTACATCGATAAGCTAACACAAAACCGTTACAAAAATTCATCCTGAAAATGTTTCGGCGCCTTCGGTCCACTTCGCAGGATACGTCTATATCTCTATGAACACCAGCATCGCAAAGACGAATGGCTGTGGTCAATCAACTCGGATCATTGCAGATCTGTAGAAAGTAATTACGCAAAAGGTTTTCAAAACAAGTTTTTACTGACATTACGTTGACCTATGAAACCTATCTGACCTACCAATGAAAAGAAAATGCATAAAAAGTAGCCTCGTCGTATAGTTGTGTTTATTTCGTTAAAGATAAACAGAAGGTTAAACATGACATTGTTTTTGTTAAACCCGTTGCTTAGGAGCTTCGTCTTTCTTCTAAACCTACCCAAACGTTTACCATTTCATAGCCGCTGAAAGTGGCTACTGAGAGTTGACAGTGCGACAGTGACTGTGATACTGTTTTCGTGTCTAAAGCTGTAGACCCTGTGTTCGGTTTTCGCCCAGTGCTCTATTGACAACTCGCATGTGATTTGCTCAACACAAGAGATAAACGAATGTTTAGAGTTACAGAATGAAGAGTGAGCGTGCGAAAAGTTTTCGCGAAAGAAACCAAAAAAAATGGCTTCCAATTCTAAACGTTGAAATTACCTTATCCGAAAACGTCTTAGTCACGAAGTTATTGGAAGCAGGTTAAAAACGACCTACTCTGAGCAAGTACTATCGTGATCTATGCGACTGTAATGCTTCGTTATCCACCGCCCTAATGGACGATGATCGAACTATCACCTCATGTAACCATGATATGGAATCGATAACGGAAAAACCATGCCAGTCTTCTCCGTTTCACAGTCGCCGCCTCGGACCACGAAATTTCCAGTAGAGAAAATCCACCTGGGATTCTACCCTCTAAAGTTCGAATTGCTTTCTCGCAATTCATATGCCATGCAACCTTCGATGGAAAAAATCTCGGATGATTAGAAGACATCGCACAGGCGTATCCTGAAAAGCGGTAACCAACGGTGTCTTTGTTGCCAGTGTCTAACATTTTCACCAAGGTTACCTAATTGCACATATAGACCTTGGCTGAGGCATAACCAGTTCAGCAGGCAGGATTTTGACCGGGGTTCTGGCAGCGTCGTCTGTTTTTGTCGTAACCGTTATAGACTAGGAGAAAGCGTTTACCAGCGTGGAAATAAATGCAATTTTATCAACATGCCTCGACTATAGCTGACTGTTATTGGAACTGCAGCAAATATACACCTTTTCCATTGACCTCTTACCACGCCCATGGGAAAAGGGGTTCGACAGGGCCACACGATATCGTCCAAGCTGTTTACTGCTGTAGTGCAGTGGATAATAAAGTCTTTAGAACGGTACGATAAGTATTCATAAAAATTTTTTTTTACCAAATCTCGTTTCGCGAATGACATCGTAATCTTTTCGAGGAGTTTCCATTGAAGTAGAAACGATGCTTAATGAACACAAAGAAAAGGGGAAAATAGATTGGACTATGCATAAATAGGGCAAAAATCCAGTTAATGAAAAACTCACATGGTGTGGAAACGAACAGATCGAACTGGATGATTCTGTGATTACAGAGACCACCTCGTACGTATAGCATGGGGGATCAATGAACGTGAAGAACAATGTGAAGAAGGAATTATACAGAAGAAAGAGATTAGCTTGGTCCATAATCAGTCACCATGAAGAAGTCACCAACTTGAAGTCCTAAAAATTCTGGTTCAATTTCTCGACTAAACAGTTTTCCTAGCGCTCTATTACGCAGAAGAAGCTGTGAGCTGACACTTTTACCACGTCAAGAAATCTGCGCATCGGTTACATTCACTGAATGCTTGAACGAAGTCTTCAGAAATTTAATCGGCATTCACAACGCAATGTGCAGCTCGGATCCTCGAAATCTATCTAACCCTTGAGATAGAGGAGAATATACACCAATAGGGAAACCGGTGGGCTGAGCTCATAATTAAAGGGAGAATGGCGGCTGAACGGAATAAACAGTAGGGTGGACTCTAAGAGAATACAAGGATCTACTTGAAGAACCACCCAAACAATGGGCGAACGTGTTCGTAGAAAAAGGATTCTAGGAAATCTGGGCAGCAGGTACTTAACCATTCCTGAAGCGGATCATCACCATGGAGAATTGCGCTAGAGAGAAGCGAATGGAAATTGTGCTGCGTCTTGAACAACCAGTGATGACACGCCGTCCAAGTGCGCTAGAAATTAGATAATATCCAGAAACATAAAAATGTTTTGTTGCTAAAACACAGCTAAATTTCCAGAGTAGCAAAAGTTTAAATCTTGAAAAACAAGCTTTAAAAGCCAGGAATGGTAGGTTAGTTCCTTAGCCTTACAGAGCTTCATTATTGTCTTTGGATTTAACCAAAGCAAATAACTACGGAAGAAAATATGAAACTGTAACTAGCTAACACTCTAAATAGCCCTTTTTTGTAGTAATCTGCATGGTTGCTGAGAACAAGCAAAATGAAATCACGACGACTCCGGTTAACCACTACATTACACTTCAAGTTAGTGTGCTCTTGTACCACGTTTTTTATAAAGCGTTGTGAATCATTCGCAAAAACTTGAAAAAAAACACTGCACAGAACGTATTCTTGGTAAGGAAAATGATTATCGTAGCAGAGAAAAATCCTTTCTCTTAACCTCTTTTATTTACTACCTACTCCTTTTCCTCCTAACGGTTTACTGCCTCATTGTGGCTAGGAGGTGTTTCTGGGTGTCGGACTACGATGTACAGCGGAGGATTCATCCCTTGGCAGAGTCTCCCAAGCTGAGAAAGAGTGCGACGTTTCTATCAGGAAACCTAGCTAAGAGTAAACCAATACCAGGATCCCATCTACCTCTGATCTTATAACTGCTGCGACTGCCCGTGGTGGTGAAGACCTGGAGCAGACTCCCAGACTGACCCCGGGACTCCAGGGAACTACAATAACTTAACTAGCAAATATCCGAAAAATAGAGATTACGCTGAGGCCGGCACAACCAGTAAGGACGGCTATTCAAGTATCAAGTTAGTAAGTAACTACTCTTTTTAATGGTGGGGTATGTTGCGAAATGTAACTCCTATAATGCTTCAAACGACCGCCAACATCTGTGATCCGGCGTCTTGCAAATATCTCACCATCGTAGAAAACCTTTCTCACTCCATACTGCCGAGTGGAACACTTACGTGGTACCAATTTTCACCACATTCAATTGCTTATAAGCCAGCCCAGCTGCCTACGACGAAACTATCCACTAACGCTAGGCGTCCACTTACTGGACACAAAGCTGACTGTTAACGCTTTAACGAAAATGCTTCTCAGCACATTTTTTGTAAAAAGGATGCAAGTTGGCAAAAATAGAGAATGTGACAGATTTGAATGGGTGCAAGGACCAGGCATTCAGCATGAATAGCAGGAGAAAACGACGAAACCAGACCGACTGTATAGAAATCAGCCAGATAGTACTATGATCGTAATCGTAGAGGATCCATAATAGATTACTTGAAGCGATTTTCTCATCATTTCAAAAAGATTTTTTGCAAACCTTCAAGTTCAAACTATTTCCCGACTTCAGAATGTATGTGAAATGCAGTAGTTAGAGATGCCCTAGTATACACAATATGGATTTGATGATTCGATCACCAACGCTTGGCTAACAACCTCTTCCGTCCTTTAGATATCGAAAAATGTGAGCTACCTAAGTTGTCTAGGCTGATAGAAATACCGCTAACACGACGTTGTTAAATGACTTTATTCGGCCAACATCCCGAAGTTTTCGTCTTTTTCAAAGCCGATGACCCGAGTCGAATCCTCAATCATTTACCCTCTCGAGGTAGTGCTTTCGTCGTCATATAGAATGAATCTTTTTTAGGCGGTACGCCGCTCGAATGAGGCTACCTCACAAGGCCATGCTCTTTCATATAGAACGTTTGTTATTGGCTTGAAATTTTTTCAATTTTTATACTGTTGTGTATTCTCAATAATTAGTTGTTCCCCATCGACACGTGTGCTGGGCAGCGCCTTCGATTCATGATCATTCAAATGAGTCATGCAACATAATACACAGTCCCCACGACCAACTTTCTGTTAACCTCGGCATTACTTGATAATTCAATGTTTTTCATCAATAAGCAGACACGAGGTTGTTAATATAGAATTTATTAGAACACAATTGCTGACGTTTCGGCGGTTTCGCCTTCTTCAGAGCCTGGAAAGGTCAAATTGAGATGTGATCTACTCAGCCAAACACTTTCACAACCCCAGCAGATAAAACTTGACAATTCGATTTGCATTCGCATAAGAAACAGCTTCATTCAAACACCTACCGTTTATTTGTTGTAAGTATTTAAGTTAGTTGGTGGATAGCCGCCGCACAGAGTAATACATGGTCGATAACTGGGTCCATGTCAGATCATTGGATCAGCCTGAGGTATGGCGCTAGGTCACGCGTGATGACAAGACACTCCTCCTTGCGGTTCATTTTTGAATTTTTGGCATTGATCCAAAACGCTTCAAGAGTTTTTCGCGCTGATGTTTTCGATTCCTGCGTAAGGATAGTGACTCCTACCTCAAAATCTTCTCCGTTGTGTTCTTGCATCCTATGCGCGCCTAGTGGAGTATTGTGTTTTAGTTTAGATTTACCGACTAGGTGTTCTTTTATGCGGACGCAGAGCGGTCTACCCGTTTCGCCAACATATTCGTGCCCGCACGCTTTACAAGAGATCAGATAGACTGTACCCGAACTCATGCAATCACCGTCTCTACCATTTGGGCAAATTATGCAGTTTTTTGTTGTACATAGACGGTCGCACAGGCGGTTGCGAACTAGCTGGCGTCTTAGAGTGTCCGGTGGTATTTCTATCACTCTTACGGAATTCTCTAGACCGGCCCTTATTAAGCAGCGTTTTATAGCTGCACTTACTTCGTTTGAAATAAAGGGCAACAGGAACGGAGCCTTGTTNGCTCTGCGTCCGCATAAAAGAACACCTAGTCGGTAAATCTAAACTAAAACAAAATACACCACTAGGCGCGCATAGGATGCAAGAACACAACGGAGAAGATTTTGAGGTAGGAGTTACTATCCTTACGCAGGAATCGAAAACATCAGCGCGTAAAACTCTTGAAGCCTTTTGGATTAATGCCAAAAATTCAAAAATGAACCGCAAGGAGGAGTGTCTTGTCATCACGCGTGACCTAGCGCCATACCTCAGGCTGATCCAATGACCTGACATGGACACAGTTATCGACCATGTATTACTCTGTGCGGCGGCTATCCACCAACTAACTTAAATACTTACAACAAATAAACGGTAGGTGTTTGAATGAAGCTGTTTCTTATGCGAATGCAAATCGAATTGTCAAGTTTTATCTGCTGGGGTTGTGAAAGTGTTTGGCTGAGTAGATCATATCTCAATTTGACCTTTCCAGGCTCTGAAGAAGGCGAAACCTCCGAAACGTCAGCAATTGTGTTCTAATAAATTCTATATTAACAACCTCGTGTCTGCTTATTGATGAAAAACATTGAATAATACACAGTCGACTAAAATGCTCTCCGTAAAAGGTATTCTACTCATATATTGCTTTTTATATTCGAATTGTTGACATATAACTTTCTAGCAGTACTTTGTAACCTCGTAATAATAATCGCCTGTCGACCCATTTATTGTCAAATAACTCAAGCGGGTGCCAGCAAACCATTTTCCTCTGCCGCGTGCGAGGGTAACCCACTGAGTTCCACTCGCTCTAGTGACTCGTTAGAATCATATCTTTCTTAGTTCTTCTAGGATTTTCGTGAAGAACTCTGCTGAATTGCTGGCTTTTACCGAACTGACTCATAAAATACAATCCGCATAAACTATAACACACCTATGCACGTATGCACGAATACGTCCTTAAACGTAGAAGGTATCTGCCAGGTGTACAATCCATAACCTAGTTAATCATCAAGCGAGCCTAGTAGATAGTGATAAAGCAACCGTTCCTCGTGGTTCTGTGCTAGTGTTTCTCAGTGAGCCCGGCCCAATAGTTAAAAAAGCGACTCTGTGTTAAGAGTTACTTGTTTTTAACTTTGATATCTAACCGTGAAAAGGCTGTCGGTTCGTCTTTCGAGCAAGGAGCATAGTTACTGCTAGTGTGCTGTGTCATTCCGAAGAGGACATGGAGCTTATTTCTTAATTGCGACACAGCATGATTTAATGTGCTTTCCAGAAATATTACTGCAAACATTTACAAGAATTGATATCCAAGCAAGTGCTAGAACACTAATCCTAGCGCAGAAGACAGACTTTCTATAAACCTCGGCATAGATGATTGATATATTCACTTATATTATCTTATAAAATGATTTTCTTAAGCTGATGCGAGGTTGGTATAGGTCTTCGTTGTCGTTGTTGTTGTTGTTGCTGTTGGTGTTGTTGGTCGATGGCCGACGTTTCGGCGATTTCGCCTTCCTCAAAGCCGTGCTGTTACGAGTGGGACGTCTTTAGATCTCACACATGTTTACATTGAGCCCATTTAACCTCTACGTTCGTCTTCCAGCGGTCCCTTCACGAAAATACTCACTTTTATAATTTTTGCCAGCAATTAAAAACTTGCACTGTTTGGTTTTACTATTAGATAGAACCTGGTAATCTCTGCAGGAAGGGATGTCATGAATGATTTCCATTCACAGAAAACGTTTTGTGAGAATGTGCTATTATACTATATTTAATTACTGCAAGTAATCTTTAAGAAAATTGCGTTAATAGTTGTTTTAACTGTTATGTAATGTTCAATCTTTTTCTATGGTAGAGTATTGAGAGAAATGGAACCATAAGATGCTGAGATATGAGCAAACTTGGAACCTCGGGTGAGTCTCGAACCCGCGGATTGTAGTTTCCGGCGGCTCATGTACTCATAGCACCAGCCGGGGCATCTGCTTTGCCAACTGAACCTGCAACCGAAGTCACAATGTTTTAACTTTTATTTATTGCTTATCCTTCTTTCATAGGACGGTATTATGGCTATCACTATGGTTTAGTTATTATTTGCAGCTCCTTTTTTGCATGTTAGGGCTATACAATTGCGTTGTGAATTTCGTATATAATCGCCAGCACTCCCATCAGCATATGGGCCCTCATTTCCGAGTGTAAGGGGGCATAACGTCATTAACGAAACAACAAAAATCAATGAATCTAGTTTGATGAGCTCACTTCATAAGCTTAAACTAAAACGACTAACCACAACAATTAGTGTTATATCTCAATCCTTGTCTGTTTGTTCAGAAAATGCATCAACGGATCATCTTGTCGCTACGAGCTTAGCATTTAGCAGTTCTCTTTGTATTCAGTCGAAATACGCTCTTAATGTTGAAGAGCTTATTATGACATAGTAGCATTTACGGAAATTACTTTTTTCTTATTTTGTTGCATTAACTTAGTTGAACTTTGGACGTTGGGTTATGTAGAAGGATGAGTTCCAAGTATTCTTGAATGTCCCGTAATTTCTGCGATATTTATAATAGAAAAACAGTCAAAGTTTCATGATTTTTAGAGCTCAGAGTGCCTCATGCGAAAGTTTCCAATTGTTTGAAGTGAAGACCTTAGGACGCTCTAGCACGTCTATCTTAGGATAAAAAAGGGTAAATGCACAAGGCACTCTTCTCTAATCAATCAACCAATGAAGGATGTACCTTGCGTGCGACTTTATCACGCATCGTTAGAGGAGACTGAAATGCATATCTGGCCTGTACAATGACGCAGATGATTTGCCGATGTGAATCAGTGCTGCTATCGTCCCAGACAGGTCCGGTTCCAGTTTGCCGACCCCGGAGAGGTGGAAGGCTTCATCAGTTTGGGATTCAAGATCGGACTCGAACCTATTACAGAGCTCCTCCAACCACTGGGATACATGCGCCCTTATTTAGGATGTCAGGAATAATCGTCTGAACTTATGACATGTATGACATTTGTAAACGAAACCAGAAAATTTCAAGCGCAGGCAAATCGTTACCAAAATCCGTAGGTCTTCATAGATTATGGATGCAACGAAACGAAACGATTGAAAGGAGTGCTGGACACCGAGTATTATATACGTTGGGGGTCATGAAAAAATCAGTAAAACAGCAGTTAGTCATTATGATTTCTAACTTTATAGAATCAAACCACTGCGACACACACGTGGAATCAATCCCCGTGCCCATAGCCCACCAAGCTTTCCATCTTTCCGGGGTCGGCAAATTGGTACTAGACTTGTTTGGGAGAATAGCAGCACTGGCTTGATACACCGGTAGACCCTAACGAGTCATTGTAAAGGCCAGATATGCATTCAGTCACCTGCAAACGATGTTCAATGAAGTCGAATGCATGGCGCATCCCTCAGGGTTTTATCAACGCCGAAAGCTCTATCCTTTATCCTTTATGGAACAAAACCAAGAAACGAGCTGAGAAGACCTGAAACGGCTTAAAGAAAGTTACCGGGAATATTCGAACCACATACGATAATTACGATACAACGTTGAAAAATATTTGCTCACATGCGTAGAGAAAATCGTCGTCGTTCTCAGCTGCACATTACCTCTTTAGTTTACTCTATTTGTGATCACAGCAGTATATGTTGCATATAATGCTGAGATATTTGCAAAACTCCGGACCGCAGGTGCATGCGATGGCGAACGAACACGCGCTGTTGTCCTTACCGGGGAGCAGCGCACTTCACCACCACACCATCCGAGTCCTTCATTTTGCCTGTCTTTCAGCTAGTTCTATCGATCTTTTTGCCATCAGCAATCACCCGTCAACCGGATTGATCTGGGGAGCCCAAATCGGCATTGAACCCAATTAAGCTAAGACTTAATCACAATCTTAACCCTTTCATCGATAGAACTAGCTGAGAGACAGGCAAAACGAAGGACCCGGATGGTGTGGTGGTGAAGTGCGCTGCTCCCCGGTAAGGACAACAGCGCGTGTTCGTTCGCCATCGCATGCACCTGCGGTCCGGAGTTCTGCAAATATCTCAGCATTATATACGAGTTATATTTCGCAACATACCCTGCCATTAAAAGAAAAGGAAAAAGGCAGTAACTAAAAGGGTTAAGACAATATATGTTCTTAAACGATGCTCACTTGTGCTGATCTTTCGCGTTTCTCTCCCATTACCTTTTTGAACCGTCAGACGTTTTTCAAAAAATTTTTAAATCCTACTTTAAAGTTTACGTCTAATTTTTTACACTTGCTGGTTTTTTTTCAAATTTTATATTTTCTTGGAATTTCTCGAACATTCTATTTATTCGTAATGGTTAACTTTTATAGGTTCCGAAATTTGCTCATATCTCCTCAATAGTGTAGCTGCATTCTCTGTGATTATTAAAACTTTTTAAGTGCTTCAATTATCTTTATTATTGCTTTAATGCAAATGAAATCAGTCTTATGCTATTACATGAATGTGATATGCAAATATCAGGAGCGAATAGTGCAGTAGTTAGAGTTGCTCTTCAATACAGGCAAGAACGATCGTTAGTACGATCTTTCGCTGCGGATTCATCACGTTTTCTATTTTTAGAGGTCGGCAAATTGTTACCAGAGTTGTTGGAAACCATAAAGCTCTAATTTGACACGTCCGCAGACCACTACAAGCCAAAGCGTAGGTCCGACATTATTTTGTCTGATGGTGTTCCATGAACTCGAATGCATCGTGCGTTCCTAAAAGATTTATCAATGCCCAATGTTTTATCCTAGAGTAGACAACGGAACAATAGAAGGGTATGCTTGATCAAGAATGGGCCATGCACATTACTTCACCATGCATCCTAGAGGTAATTGAATGCACATCTCGCCTACACAAGATCTTGCCGTGATCACACTTTCCTTCACTTTTTTAGCTCTTATTTTTTTCAGCATAGTTGAACCCGTGGAATCCCTCCTCTAAAGCGGTGAAATCATTTGAGAAGGATGCTAGTAAATCTTTATAGTTCCCTGACCAAGGGCGCGTGTGGTGCAGTGGTTAGAGGCGACACGAACGTGGAATCGATCCCCGCGCCAATGACCCACCAAGACTTTTATGCCTCTGGGGTCGGCAAATTGGTATCAGACTTGTCTGGGAGGATAGCAGCACTGGCTCTATGCTTCGGTAGCACACCGCGAGTTATTGTAAAAGTCAGATATGCATTCGGTCACCTCCAACGATGCTCAATGAAGTAGAATGCATGGCGCATCCCTTAGGGATTGTTCAACGCCAAGAGCTTTATCCTTTTTTATTTCCTTGACGAAGGCAGTCCTGATATCATTTCGAAGTATTCTCGCTTTCCGATGAAAGCATTATACGGTTTCTACTCTTAATTGCATTACTGTATAATATTGTTCCGTTTTTATTACTAAACTGCTGTACATGCTTATTATTGGTTAGTTCTATGAAGAAAAAGATTGAGAGATAAACGTTGAGGGTCAACAAAATGAAGTCTTAAAAATGCGAAAAAATGAAAAATTGAAAGTGAGAGAACAAAATTCGAAAGGAGCTTTCTAGCAAATTGTCTTCAGTTTGTTGAACGAAAAGACTATTTAATCTAGGAGAAATGGCCCCATTATATTTGAATAAATAATATCGATTACTTTTTAAACGGACTTTCACTTGATCGTGATGTGGAATGTTTCTGCAGAATCGTGCACTCGACTTTCGTGAATCGTGTCAATTGAAATATCGTAGTGAATACAATTCGTTAAGTTCTTGATAGGGCCAATGGTTACACGCGCCCCTTGGAACACCAATGTGTGGCAAAAAATAGCTTTTGTGAACAATCGACTTGATTTGCTATTATTTTGAAGAAGGGGGCACTGTGAAAGCAACCAAATGCAGCCTGATAAAACCTGGTAAAAATTTATCAGTAATCAGAGCTATCCGAAGCACTTTAAAAAACCGCTTATGAACACAAAGAACGTGCTGAAACACCGAACTTAGGTGTGCGTTTTCATGTGCTACTGACTCAAACGAAAAAAGAGACTCGTTTTAGTTGAAGCTGATCGAGTGTGCAATTGCTATAACATTAAAGAAAGAACTAAACTGGTTGCCTTATGTCTTCCACATATTTAGCTTTCCACTTCTAGGACAAACTTCGGCCAGGCTGTCCTCGGAGTTCCAGGGTTCCACAATGGCTTAACCAGCAATTATCCGAAAAATTGTGATTATGTTAAGGCCCGCACAACTAGTGAGGACGGGCCGTTCAAGTATCAAGTATCAGGTATGTATTCCAATTAGCAACAGAGTTTCGTTTGTGGGAATTACTCAGATTCTGGTTTCACTGATATCCATTAGAATGAAGAAAAACGAGAAAGTAAAGAATAGACATACCACGTCCACATTACAGTGTTGTGCTTTCTTCGTAAGAATCGATGAGCTTTGGTGTTTTTGAGCTCTTTCAAAGGATACAGCATCTTCCAAACTTGTTTTGCCTTCATTCTTTCTAACGAGATACCTTGCCAGATGATGTCATGGAAATAATTTCGCTCATATAGAGAGATGGTCGCGCGTTCAATGAAATGAAAGTGAGGTTTATTTGTTGGGAGACACTGAGCTGCACCCATCATATTTTTTAGTTATGTAGTTCCAGAGCTGGTAGAATTGACTTCCAAACTACAGCCCTCATATTCTCGTGCAAACTCATGCAAGGTTGCATGAAGAATTTTCGTAAGAACTTGAAGAAAGAAGAACTAAAGAAAGAAAAAAGATAAAGAAACTAAAGAAAAAAACCAAACTAACTAAAGAAAGATAAAGAACTTGCTGGTTAAGTCATTGTGGTTCTCTTGAATCCCGAAGTCAGCCTGGCCAATGTCTGCCCAAGGTCTTTATCACCACAAGCAGTCGTGGTCCTGGTGGAACAAAGAGAGATTTGCCACCATGCGACTTTGATACCAGGACGGTGGTGGATCCTGGTACTGGTTTACTCTTAGCTAGGTTTCCTGATGAAAACGCCGGACTCCTTCTCAGCCTGAGACAACCTTCTAGGAGATGAATCCCCGCTGCACACTGCAGTCCGACACCCAGGAACACCTCCCAGCCACGAGTCGGTAAACCTTTGGGAGGAAAGAATTTTTATACATTTACTACCTATTAGCATTTATATGACCCAGTCTAATGGATAGTACGCGATTCAAAATTTCTTCCATTCAATTCCTTATCTTTACTGTGTCATCCATGAAGACTGTTAGATGTGCGAGTGAGTTTTATTGCCACTTGACGACTTTGTCTTCTTCGTGAATATCTTTGGATGCGAGTTGGATTGGCTTGTCCCAAAGTTTCCGGACAGCTCTGCTGGAGCGCTAACAATTCGCCATCGTAATCGTTTTTTTTGACCACTGTAATTTTTCCCTAAACAATTCTGTTATCCATTTGTAGACTCTGGTGTGATAGGGAACCACGCTGACCAGGAGCGACGTCGAACCAGTTTAACCAATAAGATCACGTACATACTAACAAAGAATGTTAATCCGGAGCAACAATGACAAGTATTCTATCCAATGAACTCATCTGTGGCTAAAGAGAGAAAGTTATTCTACTGAAGAAGGTTCGACTCGCTCGATACAATGACGAAGAAGCCACACAGAAGAGGCGAATGATTGTAAACCATCGACTCGGTCCATCGGCTCTGTGGAAGACGAAAATGACGAAACGTTAGCCGAATGAACATATTTATCAACCTCGTATTAACTTAGCAATCCAAGGCAGCAAATAACGTCGTCGTTTAACCTATTTCGCGCGTAAAAGACTGAATACTATACTATGCACTACTATCTCGAGGTTTGACATGCATCTCAGGCAGAATACACTTTTCTATATTAGTAAATTATTGCAATTATCGGCAAGAAAAAAATACTGATCTCATAATAGTTCCCAGGATCGGCTTTCTATTAACCTCAGCACCGGAATATGAATGCGTCGTTTTCTTGTTCAGCAATCGCGAGGCTTTTAAACAGCATACGTTTACTTCCATACAATAACACAATACAATACAGCGCTAGCTGACGTTTCGGCAGTATCGCCTTCTTCAGAGCCTGGAAGGGCATACTGATACACAATCTACTAGGCCAAATGCTTCAATACCACTTACAAAAAGACGAAAGACTCTTTGGTAATTACATGATCAACAGCTTCTCGAAAAACCCGCCGCTTTTTCGTGACTTCCAATGAGGAAGTTTAGAACAGCCGATTACAGTCGCATATGGTTGACGACTGCACCACCCCACATCAAAAATCGATGCGAACGTACGGGATCAGGGCATTCGTATGACCTCCGGGCATTCGTCCCTGCTATTCATTGTAGGGTTCTTGGCATTGATCCAAAAAGCCTCTAGGAGTTTTCGCGCTGGTGTTTTGGACTCCTGTGCAAGGATATTGACTTTTACTTCAAAATCGTCTCCGCTATGCTTTGTATCCTATGCGTGCCTAGTGGGGTGCTTCGTCTTAGTTTTCGTTTGCCATCTAGGTGTTCTCTTTTACGGATACACAATGGTCTGCCCGTTTCGCCAATATATTCATCTCCGCAATTGTTACACGAGATCAGGTATATCGTACCTGAACTCATGCAATCACCGTCCCTGCCGTAAGCGCAAATTACGCAATTTGTTGTTTCACACAGACGGTCATACAGGCGGTTGCGAACTAATTGGCGACGTAGAGTAGCCGCTGGTATTTCAACTATCGCTACCGATTCCTCTAGACCTGCCCTTCTTAAGCATCGTTTTATGGCTACACTTACTTCATCGCTTATAATAGGCAACATAAACGGGATTTTCTTTTGGCCAAGTGTTTCGCGTGGGCGCGTCGTTCTCCTTGTAAACTTATCTCGTGGGGTTACTATTTCGTAGCCATTGGAGATGGCTATTTACCGAGCCAAGTCGCGCGATTCTTCCTTTAGTTTCTAGGTAGTGCACACAGAGGTGTCTGTTCGAAACATGTTCCTCACAATCGCCCTCTTTGTGTGTGAAGGGTGGGAAGAAAGGAAATGGACAAGGATGTTCTTGTTACTTGGCTTTCGATACCACTTTGTCAGGTAACCGCTACTTGATAGGTTTATTTGAACGTCCATAAACGGAAGCCAGTTTTTTCTCGGTTTCTCCCGGGTGAACTTAATGTACTCAGACTGCTCGTTCAATAATTCAAAGCATTTGTCCATCTCCTCCTGCGTAGAGAAGACGACAAAACAATTATCTACATATCTGCAGTATAGTGGCCGGACACCGAGAGCGGGGGTCTGCTTTAGACATAAACACAATGGCAAGGCTTGGTGCCAGTCACTGCCCCATTGCCAACCCACTCATTTGCGCGAAATATTTCCCAGACCATCTGAAAATCAAGCAGTTTAGGCACTCCTTTAAGGGAGCCATTAGCTGCTGGATGGACAAGCCATGCATATTTGCACATTGCATATTGTATATCAGTATACCCTTCCAGGCTCCGAAGAAGGCGATACTGCCGAAACGTCAGCTAGCGTGGTATTGTATTGTGTTTTTTTTATGGAAGTAAATGTATGCTGTTTAAAAACCTCGTGATCTCATAATATTTAACGTTTTGTTTTCTGCCTTCTGTAATTTTCATGGCAGGTTACTAAGCGAAATATAACCACAACGTTGCTGAGATATTAAACGTTGTGGTTGCTGAGATATTTGCAAAATCTCTGGACCACAGGTGTCTATGGTGGGGAACGAACGCGCTATTATCCTTTCCGGGGAGTAACGCGTTCACCACCACACCA
>UYYA01005079.1:0-42068 GCA_900624975.1 Angiostrongylus costaricensis
TATGAGTCAAGAAAGTTAGAAATACTGATTCATGTGAAAAGCGGGAAGCCGAAATAGAATGTGAATTGTTGCAAACTATGCTTCTCCGCTACATGCTCATCCTCCTTCTGCTTGAGAACTTAAACGCTTACCACATGATGTGCAGTTTTTGAGAAGAACTTGAAGGCGGCAAGATTTATTCTTGCTTTCAAGTTGGCGACAGGTGGCGAAAATTTTGGGACTATAGTCTTTGCTTCGACTGGATAGTGGATTTCTAATCTGTCAACTGTATTATCTGTAGTCCCGTTGATCGTCGAGTGACTCGAGGGGGGGGGCCGGTAAATCTTCCATTTTTCCCTGTTGCGTGCAAGAGTAGCCCGGTGAGTTCTGCTCGCTCTAGGGACGCGCCGAGCATCATATCTTTCTTCAAGGCTCTTTGTAAAAAACACTGACCATCGGGTCGGTGGTGTTCCTGCAGTGCGTTTAATATCTCGAGGAATCCGGTCACTAACAGCTCTTGTGTATCAGTTGTCGTCCATCCGCATTACGCGTCCGGCCCACTTTATCTTCGACTCCTTGGCGTACAGAACGGTATCTTTGATTTTTGATCGCTGACGCCGATCGGAGCCTCGGAACCCATTCTTTACTTGTCTGGAACGGGATACTCCTAGCATCGTCCTTTCGACTGCGCGTTCGATAACGCTGAATGACCTATCATCCTGCTTACGCAGCGACCAGGTGTCTGACGCATAGGTTAAGGCAGGAAGTACCATTGAGTCGAAAAGGTGGGCACGGAGGTGTTCTTTGTTCTTCTCACTACATCCACGATGCTCTTGAAAGCTTCCTTCCGTTCAGCTCTGGAGCTAGGTCGTGTACCATATTGATTTCCTGACCTAAGATATAACTGGAGCATTCAGAGGTACACATTCCGTTGAGCGTCAATGGGGCATACGAAACCAATCCGTTTTTCGTGAACATCGTTTTTGTAAGATTTAGTCGAAGACCAATTTTTCCACAAGCTTTATCAAGGTCGTCAAGCATACGTCAGCTTGGCTAATGTTTGGTGTTACAAGGACGATGTCAAGAGGAAAACCAAGATGATGTAACTGCCGACCATCGGTTTTCATTGCCATATTATCTATTCCATTCTTCGCATGACGTCCTCGAGAGTGGCGGTGAATAATTTTGGCGTGATGGTATCGATCTGCCTAACTCTTCTTTTGGCGTCAAAGTTAATATCGCTGTAGAATGGTGATATCTTGGCTGTGAAATAATTGTACAGCTAACGAAAAATCTTCATGTACTGTGTAAAGTCTACTTGAGTATCAAGGGCTTCCATGACTGCTTTTATCTCAATTGAATCAAAGATCTTTTTAAATCGATGAAGGTGAGACAGCGCGTTTTTTCTACTCTCTCAATACTTCAATAAGCCTTGTTATCGTGTGGACGTGGTCCATCGCACTAAATCATTTTCAAGGCGCTGCTTGCTGACGTGGCTCTTGTTGGTCCAGTGTTCTGTCTTGTCCAGTGGTTCCAATGAGTAGGAACCTTGCATTCAGTTAGGTAACGTGTAAAGAGCCGAGCCAGTGTGCTTACGAAGACGTACGGGAGGTTCTTCAGGTTTTCTGGTCTTACCTTGTCCAGACCTGGTGCTGTTGGATTTTTCACCGACGAAATGGCATGTCGGTTTTCGGAAAGGAGAACCGGTGGTACAGCATATCCATCCTTCTTTATTTCATGTAACGGAAGGTGTACGTGTCAATCGAAGGGAACTGAGAAGTATTCGTAAATAATATTACCCATTGCCTTTTTGGACCCTGTAACTGTTCCGTCTGGGTGCGATCATCTTGGTCTTCTAATTGGAGAAATTTCGGTGGGTGTTTCTAATGGTTTTCACATCTTCTGATGTTTCGACCAAAAGTGCTGCTTTTTTCTCTTCAAAATGATCCTTTGTCGCCTGTCTGCACTATTTTCTAATTTCGGTCGTCAGTTCGCGGTCCCTGCAGCTCATGCGTACCTGGTCGAGTGTTTCTGGAGTCGGACGTCTTTTGGTGACTTTCGAAATCTCAGCTTTCATGGCACTAATGTGATGTTGAATGAGCCGATCGTGTTCTTCTCAAAAACGGCATCCTCTCAAAGCCGACTATCAAATTGAAAAGGTTCCAGTTTATTGCGGTTTTGGGACTTCGTTTTTTGAATTATGACGGTTTTTTCTCCTTTCCGCGAACAATAGAATTTTGCACGAAAAAGGCGATGGTCCGGTCCTCTGTGTAATTTTCGAACAACAGCTACATCGGTAAGAGAAAACTTTCGGTTTACTATGATGTGGTTTGTTTCGTTGTGGTACACGGCACTTTGAGACTCCCACCCCCAGCATCGAGGGTGGTGGATCTGGAATTGCGACTTACCTGGATGTTTTTGGTCGTCATGATAAAGTCGAAAAGCCGCCTTAGCCTGTGCGTTTAATTCTAATCCATAGGCACCAATGTGACGTTCTTTAGACGTTCTTCTTGGTACACTGTGGAGAGTGGT
Source organism: Angiostrongylus costaricensis (assembly GCA_900624975.1). Lineage (NCBI taxonomy): Eukaryota > Metazoa > Nematoda > Chromadorea > Rhabditida > Metastrongylidae > Angiostrongylus > Angiostrongylus costaricensis. The sequence goes on from UYYA01005079.1 coordinate 2,512, forward strand.
GCATTTTAAAAGTAAAACCGTCTACGTCCCTAGTCGAAGCTAAGGCATGTTAAAAACGACGCGCAGAGTTCTTGACCTCTTGAAGTCTCGTTGAAAATATGCGATCATTGCCATGACGAAAGGGTAAATACAAGAACAAATCGTTCCGTGTTGATCAACTGCTTGCGGATAAGCTAGGCTTTTCCTACAATAAAGCATCGGAGAGACGACTGAATGCATATTTTAATTGTGCAGTCACTATCGAGGTTCCCTCACATGTCTCATCAGTGTTATTCTCCCTTTTTATTCTAAACGAATATGATTTCAGTTTGCTAACATCCAGAGATGTGCAGCCGCGCATTCTGTTCGCGTACCTCAAACGAAACGATAGCTGTTATGACTGAGATTCAGATGAGAGATCTTGCTGTGTTACTGACAATACATAACGCTATAGATATGCAAAAAACACAAGTTAATTAAGGCTGATGATCCAAAACTGTAGACGCTACTTCAAATTATACAATAAGGCAGATTATGTCGGGAAACTTCAGAGGAATTATAGAGAACATTCTTGACGAATATTGGAATGTTCTTTATGTAAATCAATTCTAACATTTCCAAACATTTCATATGCCTCTTCTATGACCTTCTCTCCATGACCATCTGATAATCGTTTGTCTAACATTTCGCTGGCGCCTTTCTCGTAAAATAACTGTACTTATACGGTCCTAGGCTTTGAATATCGCCCTATCAGATTGCAAGCTTTGAGAAATGTTTCCAGCACCCGTCTTTCTGCCTACTGCAGCCCGACTCAGCCTACTGTAATCTGACTCCGCCGAGCGCAAAGGTATATAATGTGCTCTAGCTCATCTAACAGCAATGCTGCTACATGACACCGCATTCGTGCCTCACATCCATCTCATGTAGTAAAAGTCATATGCCAATCTCTTCACTCATAAGCAGCCTGAACACCAGTGATCAGGCTGCGCCTACTCATCACCCCTATCATTGCCACATTATTTGTAGAGTTGTATTGTTATAATTGTTGTATAATTACAACAAACGGTTTAAATACCCAAGTTTAAGGTGTCCGGTATTGTGACCGCTACTAACAAGAAGTCCCCCATGTCGTACACAAAGGCGAGCAGCAAATTCCGACCAAATCGTTTTAACTGCTCGGTATTCCTATATCAGCGAGCCGTACCAACAGGAATGGTGTAATGGCTGTGTAAATAACCAATAATGGACGACGTTTGAAACGACATAGGACTTAGGAGGAAACTCATCGCTATGCTACGACATACAGAATTGCTCAACAGCAGTATGACGTCACAGATATGTGTATGCATTCAAATATACGCACAAGTGCGAAGAATATAAGAAACCCCGCTTTACTAAAATAAAACTAACATAGTTTTCTGCCTCTGACTTGCAACAGAATAAAACGACAGAGGTATACCAAAGTTGACAGCATGAAAATAAGAATGATTGTGCCTTAATGAAATTTTCCGTCAACACCATTTCATTCAGTCGCTGGATATTGTGTTTTCAAGGCCAAAGCGCTACGTTGCGTAGTTGTGTCATAGCACCATAATGATAAACAGCCGTCGCTGCTTGACGTTTACATGTGTTGACTTGACAGAAATTAACTGAAGTATAACTCTACGATTACAGTAGTCAACAGGAGATGGGGCTAGACATGGCAACTATAGATGAATGGGCAACGACAACATCGAAAAGATCCTCATTTTTCTCTACTTCCTTAACAAAGGCAGGACCAAGGTGTTGCTGAGATATTTGCAAAACACAGAACTCCAGGTGTCTGCGGTGGGGAGCGAACACTCTGCTACCCTTTCCTGGGCTAACGCGTTCCGCGCCACACCATGCACGTACTTCGTTTTCCCTGTCTCTCAGCTAGTTCCAACGATCACTTGCCACCAGCAATCGCCAGTCAACGGGATTGATCTGGAGGGCCCAAATCGGCGGTGAACCCCGTTAAGCTGGGGCTTTAGTTACAATCAAAATCTTAATCGCTTTATTTACTGCGTATTCTTTTTAGTAGCAGGGTTTACTGTGATGTATAACTTCAATAATGGCAGGTGATGGCGAATTACTGTTATTTATTTTTCTGTTTGCGCTGTTGAAGGGTTTCCTCGAGTGAATTACACGTTTGTGTACCTTTCCAGCCTATGGTGAGGGCGATACTGGCGAAACGTCAGCTACCGTTGCGCCGTATGTGTTACATTTGTAAGGAACTAAAATTACATATGAGCGATGAAGCTGTGACGGTCGTGATAGCTGTCATTGCTAGCATACTTTCAACGAGACTTCAAGGAGTCGAGAACTCTGCGCGTCGTTTTGTCAACATGCCTTAGCTTCCACATGTCACGTAGACGCTTTTGTGTTTAAAATGCTCTACAGCGAAATTAAAATTCAAACAGTGCATTCGCATAAGTGTTCTGTGCTTATCGACGGCATTTTCAATGATGAACGAACTAAGTACGCCTTGTTTCGAGTATGATATAATGTCGACTTCGTCCGACACCGATGGTTTGGAAAAACCAGTAGTTATGAAATACATGAAGGATTTGTTGGATGATGAAACATCCATAATTGTAAATGAATGCTATGTTGGCCACAGGATCATTCCGGAGAACAACGCATATGTTCAGCAGGTGTAGGAAGAAAAGAGGTGCAGCGATAGATCAACCAATAGAACCAGCACTAGTATACAAAATTTTTGTAATCTGTTGGAAGTGGCATTCTCCTGACTGTCGTAGAAAAGTCCAAGATATCGCGGCTCCATATTTGCTACAGAACGTGGTAAGCACGTTTCGACCGAATGCCAGCAATATGGAGACAGGTTTGTGAAGACAGTAAGGACTGCTATGAATGCAAACAATGTGCACGAGGTGTAGATTGCATGCAGACGATGGAAATTCTATGCGGAAAGAGTTAATAGCGAAATAAATGCAAACGGTGTGATGAATATTTGAAACTTCCTCTAAAACATCAATCAAAAATTGTGGGAATTAGTTTTAAGGACACAATAACTCGCAAAGATATGGTGCATAGGACCTCATATAAGAGGACTAAGTCGGAACTTGAAAGTGGAAATGTAGCAGTGACTTCATCGAATTCTTTCCACAGCAACATTATCTGCCTTACACTGCCGGAACAATAAATACGGAAATGCTCGGTGAGTTCATTGAAAAGAATTTGTTCCATGAGTCGAGTTTACAAGAATTTGGACTTCGGGCCAGATCGAACCACGATTTCGCCCTTTGGAGGTTCGTGCATTACACACTGCCCCACGGAGGACCTTGCTCGGCGCTTTTCTCAACTAGTTTTCTACCTGACGTTGCAATGATCAATCATCCGTCACCGGGATTGATCTGTAGAGCACAAATCGGCATTAAACCCAGTTGTGTTGAGGCTGTAGTCTAAATCACAATGTGAACCTTTTATTTTCTGCCTACTACAACTTTTCACGGCAGAGTATGATGTGAAATACAACCACAGCGTTGCTGAGGTATTCGCAAAACATGGACCCTCAGGCCAGATCGAACAGCGATTTCCCTTTCTGGGTGTTCGCGCATAACATACTGCACCACGGCCTCAGTTTAACTGCGTTCAATGCTAATTTCTGCTCCGCAGGTCAATCGCGCAGACGGTTTATTGCTGATAGTAACGTTAGGTTTAAATCTAGCTGAGAGAACGGAGAGCAAAGGCCTCCGTGGCGCAGTGTGTAATGCGCGAGGCCCTAGAAAGGAAAATTGTGGTTCGATCTGGCAAAGTCATACGAATACCAGCATTGATGTATTGTATCTCACACCTTACCGTGCCGTGAAAAATAATAGTAGGCAGAAAATAAAAGGTTAACAATTTGTATTTACTGCCTACTAAAATATTCAGTGCGGGGTATTATGCGAATTCAAATACAATGATGCTGAGACATTTGTGAAACAACCCAGCAATATTGTAATAGAACCTACTTGTGAAATACAATTTTGGAATATAGAATTATATCATTATTATAATTATAATTATAATTATTATAATTATTATATTATTATTATTATAATTATTATAGAATTAGAATTATTAATTATTAATTATTATAATATAGAATTATAATTAATTATTATATTAGAATTATTATATTATTATATAGAATATAGAATTATTATATATCGAATTTCTCCAGAAAGACAGAGAGCGCCATTGAAGGCACCAAAAAAGCAGCACAAAATTAAAATTATCTGAAAGTCCTTTCTTTAACGCTAGGAAAATCACATACGTTTGACTTGGTAGTTAGCGAAGCATCATACCATTGTCTTCTTTTTGTCAAATATGAGATCCATCTTTTTTGGGAAAACCACTGCGATGAACCGATTGAAGGCAAGGACGAAAATAGTTGGATACCCCATAGCATAGGACATTATAAAGAGCGCGCCCAATAACTAAACACAGTTTGAGAAAAACAAAAGATTTGAGAGTTATAATTTTAAATACTCGTTTTATATTCTTCTTATCGATACCCTTAGTGGAAACTACGGTGAGAAGGCAAAAAATCGAAATGAAAGCATATCATGATTTCTTCGATCATCACTTCTCTCTACAACTATATTTTACATTTTCTTAGAGCAGTCATGTGTGGGATCCCTTTCAAGCCAGCGCTTTCACAAATAAATATGACCATCAAAGCGTTGAACAAAAACGAACGCCCCCAAACAATTGCAAAGCGCGCTCTAACACAGAAGAAATCGCTGTGAAGAAAGCAACCGTAAACCCCTACCGAATTTAAGGTTGGATGAATGATAGGAGTGCGGAGAGTGATGGCCACTACAGCAACTTGAACTCCACAATTCAAAGCATCAGCAGCGGAACTAAAGAAGATAAGACGATAAGCGGAAAGAGCCCATAGACATTTGGATCGTCGAGTAACCTGGAGATTACAAAGTACACTGTGAAACATCCCACAAAGTGTTCGTGGTAGTTAAATTGGAAGATTTTGCCGTGCTTTACAAATAGAGTGGAATATACTGCTGTGATCAACCAATATATCTTTCTAGAAGGCCTCAAAAATTAGGATAAGAGTGCGCACAAACTTACGAGCATCGTTTGCAAATTCAACACCAAAAGAATAGAGCCGAAGAATATGTAGAAGGCGAAAAAATTGTAGTGAATTGTAGTGTACGAGTTATACTTCGCAACATAACCTGCCATTGAGAAGAAAAAGGCAGTAAGTAAAAGAGTTAAGATTGTGATTATAACTAAGCCTCAGCTTAACTGGGTTCAATGCCGATATTGGCCCCCAGATCGATCCCGTTGACGGGTGATTGCTGAAGGCAAAAACGATCGATAGAAGTAGCTGAGATACGCGCAAAGCGGAGGACCCGGATGGTGTAGTGGTGAAGTGCGCTGCTCCCCGGTAAGGACAACAGCGCGTGTTCGCTCTCCACTGCATACACCTGTGGTCCGGAGTTTTGCAAATATCTCAGCATTTCATACGAGTTATAATTCGAAACATAACCTGCCATTAAGAAGAAAAAGGCAGTAAATAAAAGAGTTAAGATTAAAAATACTTTATTCTGATCCAAGCAGTCGATGCACTAAGTAATTCTCCTCATTCAGGGCATTTTGCGACGAATTTTTTATATGTAAAAAACGACAACTACCGACTCCGACAACCGTAGTGGTGAGATCCAGGGCGGCAACACTCCCATAAGGAACACGAAAATTCTCGATCGAGCTTGCTGAATTTGTTTCCATTCTGTTTTAAGCAGGTTTATTAGAGTTGTTGCATATACTCCGATGTTGTTAACAATAAAGTAATTCAAAAGAACAGCTTTCAACAAAGCTCGGATAAATAGTCGGCTTATCTATATGTGCTTCTTCCAATGGTTTACCACTTCATTGCGGTTGAGAGGTATTCCTGGATGTCGTGGTGCCGGGGGTATTCATCTTGCTGGCAAGGTCTATATGGCTGAGAAGGACTAAACGTTTCCATCAAGAAGCCTACCTATGGGTAAACCCATATCAAGATCCACCACCGTTCTTACATCAAATAAGTCACATTGAGGCAAAGTCTCCTCTGATCCACGGGCTGCGAATACCTGTGGTAGTAAAGACCTGAGGCTGACTTTGGCTACGTTGACCTCGGGATTCCAGGGAACTACAGATCCCTTAATAGCAAATCTCCGAAAAAGTGGAGATTACACTGAGGCCCGCACAACCAGTGAAGATAAGCCATTCAAGCATCAAGGAAGTATCTATATATGTTCCTACGAACTGCTCTTGTTGAACTGATGCGAAGTTGATACGTTTTATTGTGGTTGTTGTTGGTGTTGTTCGACGGTTGACATTTCGTGGATTTCGCCTTCTTCACAGCCTGGACGCATTTCATGAAACAACAGCCCTATGATTCGACGAAATATCTGCGGTTTTAACGAAGATCTGACACAACAATGAACGCCGTCAAAGGTAAAATTTTAAAAAAATTTAACCTCGCAACAAGCCGTTTCACATCAACCCCCACCCATTTCCACAATGTATTCCTCAGCGACTGCCTTACCGTCTTTCCCGTCAAGACAGTTTCACGTCACGTCTTTTGTGCCTTATGCGTACCTAGAGGGGTGTTTAGACGGATTTTAGCTCTTTCCTCCAGATGTTCTTTTATGTGGGCACAAGGTGGTCTACCCGTTTCCCCAATATATTCCTCGCCGCATGCGTTACATGAGATCTAGTATATTATACCTGAATTGATGCAAAGAAATCTTTTTTAGTAATTTCTCAGTTTGGTTATAGAGGTTTTTAGTTGGGTAGATTTAAGTCAACATAGATTTTCTAACCTCTTAAGGAAGCCACCGAAACATTAGCATTACCGTGAATAAGCAATAAAGTGAAATCTCTTGTTTTGCCCAGCAAGATTATACCAGATTAACGACCTTGTGTTTGCTCGCAAAGAATGCATGGATTTGTTGGACAGTACCGAGGCTTGTGAAAAATCAGTCTTAAGGATTACAGAAATAGAATGACCATTAGCTCGTTCCCACTGACATCCGTGTGGGGGACCATAGCAGAGTGAAGGAAACACTAGCGTACATACCATGGACGCTATTAAATCCAAAGAAGAAAGCCTGTGCTATAACGGGGTGCTGTTCTTTTTCAGTTTGAAATAATGCTGCTTTTTACGCGTGGTAATGAGGCATTCGTCTTTCCGGTTTATCTGCGGACCTTTAAAACCTGTAGAAAACGCTTCAAGAACTTTGCGCGTTGATGCTTTTGATTCCTGAGTTGGGATCCGGGCAGTCACTTCAGAATATTCACGATTATGCTTTTGTGCTCATTATGTACCTAGAGAGGTACTTTGGCAACATTTAACCTCGCATCAAGATTTTCTTTAGGCGAACACGAAATGCTCTACTCATTTCCACAATGTATTCTTCAGCGAGTGCCTTATTGGGAATTAAGTATGTTGTATCTGAGCTCGTGCAATGCCCGTCTTTCCCGTCAAGACAGTTTACACAAGTGATTTTCTTCGTATTTTTGTTGAGCAAACGCGAGGTGTTACTATTCTTTGTTCACGATTAAGCTGACGTTTCGGCGGATTTCGCCTTATTCAGAGCCTGGAAAGGTCAAGTTGATAGCAATCCACTCGGCCAGACGCCTCCATAACCAAACAAAGAGACTCCAAACCAAGATTTCAATCACTTTGTAGCCCTTTGTAGTAAATAGGTGCGTCTGGCCGAGTGGATTGCTATCAACTTGACCTTTCCAGGCTTTGAAGAAGGCGAAATCCGCCGAAACGTCAGCTTAATCGTGAACAAAGAATAGTAACACCTCGCGTTTGCTCAACAAAAATACGAAGAAAATCACTTGTACATAAGCAGTTAACATAATGAATGCAAGAATATTAATATTAACAACTTAATAATTGCAGTTTAATTTAGTAACAGCTGGATTTAATAATAGTGACTCAATAGTAATAATTAACAATAAGTAATAATAATAACTAACATTTAGTAACAAATAACGAATGACTAGTCTGGTAATTAACAGCTAATAATAGTAATAATAATAATAATAATAATAATAATAATAATAATAATGATAATAATAATAACAATAACAATAGTAGTAATGACAATGATAACAACTCTAGTGATGCCGATCACTACAAGCATGGTGCAGGCTCGATCCCGTTTGGGGCTCACCATGCCTCTCATCCCTACGGGATCGGAGTGGTGATATTGATACTGGAATTTTCTGGAAAAATTTCACGCGCTGCAATCCAAGTGGGAGCGCTCAGGCGCGGCTATCTCCGGATTCCAGAGAGAGTCGTCCTCAACAGCATTCTGTGATATTCAAAAAGAAATGAATATTCTCAAGTATCAACCGAAGTCACATGTATGTAAAGAGTTCGAAGATTTTCGTGAATGACAGATGTGAGGAAACGAATCGGATCCAAGAAGTACTGGGATCGGCACAGTGAAAAATGGATCGAAGAAAAAAAGCAAACAGAAGAACGTACGTAAACAAAAAAAAAAACTTTTCCAAACAGTATGTGAAAAAAGCTTACTCGGCTTTCCGTACTGGCGCTTGGACGGTGTTTTACTTCGTGATGTTTTCCTAAGTTTTTCATCGGTATCCGAACATCTCGTTGTATAGTACTTGGATCGATGCGGTATTTGCGTGCTTCAGCGTTTGAAACAAGCTTAACAATATTGCATCATGTTCAGCTTTGTATTATAACGAAACATGAAGTGAAATAACAGTTCTAGAAGAGATTTGTTGAAAGTTCAAAGAAACCGGCAATCAATTGTTCTTACTAATCCTACCTTTACTTGTTGGCAAATATCAGTGTGCCAATGACTGAGTAGTGCCATAAGGGCAGTCTTCCTCTTCGTTTTATCGAAAAACTGAGGATTTATCGCTGAAGATATAGATGGAACTGCTGTCAATTTTTCATTAGACGACGGTAGGGCACACCACCTGGAAAAACAAATTAACGTTATGAGACAAAAACACTGCACTGGCTGCCCCATAACCGGCTTTATCCAACTTGTTCCTTATTCATTTTAGGTTGTGAAGGAACTTTATAACAACATACATATGCCTGCAATCCTAAAACACTCCTGTTAAAAGAATCGTCTTCACCACAGATAGTCGCCTGCTTTGTAGTTTTACCTGCGGCAGAAACACATTTTGCGTGCACGAGTTTTCGTTTACATCTAATCTAAGTTCCCAATTCGTATCTACTAGAGATGACTAGTTTCATGCTAACCTATTATATTTATTTCCCCCCTATACTACAATTTCTCACAAATCACATTTTGGGTGAATGTTTAGCAAAGTCTATGAACAAGCGTGTATTATTTAATTTCTATCACTACTTTTTAGCGTAGCCGTTTCTGAAATAGGTCCACATGAACTCTCAAAATTGGAAGCTAATTTCCTTTTCGTTTCTTTTGAGCGAACTTTAAGTACCTTAACTACCCAACAACTCAAAACATTTCTCCATCTCCCCTTCTGTAGATCAACTCACAGCCATTGACTTACCACTATCAACAGTCATCGATAATATATACATTAACCTATAACAAAGGCGTGCGTAGCGCAGTGGTCGGAGGCGCCTTGCAGTACACATGAGATCGTTCCACGTTCCCAAGGCTCAACAAGCCTTACATCTCTCCGGGGTTAGCAAATTGGTGCCAAATCTGTCTGGGAAGATAGCAGCACTGGTTCAATACATCGGTAGGTCACCGCGAGTCATTGTAAAGGCCAGATATGTACTCAACCACCTCCAACAATGCTTAATGAAGTCGAATGCTTCGCGCATTCCTCAGGGATTAACATTAGTAAGTCACCACGAGTCATTGTAAAGGCCAGATATGCATTCAATCACCTCAAACGATACTTAATGAAGTCGAACGCATGGTGCATCCCTCAGGGATTGATCAACGCCGAGAACTTTATCCTTTTTTATCCTTTATTGAAGTTAAAAGCTGGCATTAGAAAGTGAGGAAAAAATCTAACGCACTCTTAGGGTGAATTGAATACTACGATGTGGTGCGAAATTAATGGTCTTTTTCAGCCCTAAACCAGCACCTCTCAACATATATCGAAGTTTATTGAATTAAATGAAAGCCATTGGAATATAAAGACCTCTACCACTAAGATATTCTGTAACTTATAAATGTATTTTTTCTCTTCATTTGTCAAAACTCATATTTTGGACGGGAAATCAAAGGAATTAGCAGCTCTTCGTCCATTAGGACACGATTTAGTGCCCCAAATCATCGTTTACCTTCTCTTCGATGTTTTCAAAACATGACATCGTTTTCAGTTCCTAGAGAATTTCATTTTTAAACACTTTAAATTAAAAGGACAACTTATAAAAATTGTATGTGTATGTGATGAGTGTCATATGAAGTGAAATAGCCATTCTGGTTGCTTGATATAAGTGATTAAGGCGATAAAGGAAAGTTTTTTTCAATATATATCTGAGCTTTTCAACTCCTCAAATATTCTATTGATCAGGAAATTAGGTCAACTGGTTTGAAAACCAGATCCCGATGTTAAGCACTGAAAATATTTGTGTCCAGATATTGTAGATGAATAGGAAAATCACCATAGATTAATAGCAGCAAAGTATTGGTTTCCAGTTAAATTTAACTAACACTAACTTAAAAGACCAGAAAGAAAACAAATGAAGGGACACGAAACAGCCATATAGCTTACCTAAGCAGAGTATGCAGAAGCAGACAAGATGGACAACCCGCTTGATGAGCACCTAGCTCCTTTACTTTTAACATCACATTACGACCACTTCCCATGTTAAATATACGATCATCAGTACAATCCAGAGCCAATTTGAGCACTTGAGCGAATCTCATATCCACTATGGCATCCCAATTAACAAAAAACTGAAAGGAGAGATAATAAACCAATTCGCAGATTCTCGTATACTATAAATAGTTGAAGACAGGAATTACTTCTTCAACTGTATTACTCAGTTTCTCCGACACATGCGACCAAGTTTTTAAACACGGTGAAAGTACGTTATACAGAGGAAATTCATTCCTTCCCGTCATTTCCAAGGGACGCGGCATCACTATCGTTGTATTAACCGCACCAATCTCCATCTAGAATAAACGTGCTAGTTACATCATACAGATAGGCTATTCTTCACAAACACAAGTGCAGCAATAAAATATTGCTTTAAGCGATAAAGGGATTATATATCAAAGTTTAAAAGAATAATACTCTTCTTAGCGTGGAACTTTCCATCACTTGGACACTTGGATGGCTCGTCTTCACAGGTTGTGCAAACACCAGCATAATTTCCATTGTTTCGGATTTTTCCTGGTATAGCCACTGTAGGTCACTGGAGTCCCGCGGTCAGCCAGGCGAAAGGCTGCCCCAGGTCGTCACCACCACAGGCAGTCGCCACCCCTAGAGATCAGCGGGAGATTTGCGATACCAGGAGAGTGGTGGATCGTAGTATTCGTTTACTATTAGCTGGGCTTCCTGATGGAAGCGTTAGGACTTTCCACTGCATAAATTAACCTCAGAAGAATGTTAATTGGAACTGGGTCTAGAGAATGATAGACTCAGAATCCTAGTTCAGGTTTTCAGGGATAGACCAGAGGGTTTACGACTTCGTTATGGAAACCTTTGAAAGCTAGAAATTTCAAATCTATTAGGTTGTTTGAAAATTAATGCAAGATTTGCAGTTGTATTTTTCTTTCATATGTGCCCAACAGTAATTCTTTCACAAGCTACACTACTGCACATTAACTCGAAGCTTATTTTATGCACTCTCGCTCTGCGCTCTGCATAGACGGATTGCGTGCTCCCGGACCACTCGCCTGGAGATTACCACTTCCTCGAGCACTTCGACAAATTCCTGCATAAGAAGTGCTCCAGTAAACACCATGCACTCACAGCTATCTTCAATTCCAGGCTTTTGAGCAATCGGAATAAACAAACAAGTTTCTTATTGGAAAGAAACTTTACGTTCTAATCATTTCTGTTCCCCCCAACGGTTTACCACCTCGTCGTGATTAGGAGGTGTTTCTAGGTGTCGCACCGCGATGTAGAAAGGGGGATTCATCCACCTAGCAGGTCCTCCTAAGTTGAGAAGGATTTCGGCGTTTCCGACAGAAAACCTAGCTAAAGATAAACCAATACCAGGATCCACCACCGACAGTCCTGGTATCAAATTAGTCGCATGGGGGCAAACCTCTCTCTGATCCACAAAGGCGGCCGCAGCCTGTGGTGGTGACCTGTGGCAGACTTTAGCTAGGCAGACGTCGGGACTCAAAGGAACCACAACAGCTAAACCAGCAAAGTTCCGAAAAAGTGGAAACTATGCTGCGGCCCGCACAACCAGTGAAAACGGGCCATCTAAGTATCCAAGTACGTAACAATTTCTGTTTCGATTAATAAAGGTTCCCAGGATCGACTTTCTCTTAACCTCGGCATTGGAATATGAATGTGTCGTTTTCTTGTTCAGCAATCGCGAGGTTTTTAAACAGCATACATTTACTTCCATAAAAACACAATACAATATAACACTAGCTGACGTTTCGGCAGTATCGCCTTCTTCAGAGCCTGGAAGGGTATACTGATATACAATCTACTAGGCCAAACGCTTCAATAACACTTACACAAAGACGAAAGACTCTTTGGTAATTACACGATCAACAGCTTCTCGAAAAACCCACCGCTTTTTTCGTGACTTCCAATGAGGAAATTTAGAACAGCTGATTATAGTCGCATGTGGTTGACGACTGCACCATCCCACATCAAAAATCGATGCGAACGTACGGGATCAGGTCGCGTATGACCTCCGGGCATTCGTCCCTGCTATTCATTGTAGGGTTTTCGGCATTTATCAAAAGAGCCTCAAGAAGTCTTCACGCTGGTGTTTTGGACTCCTGTGCAAGGATATTGACTTTTTCTTCAAAATCGTCTCCGCTATGCTTTTGTATCCTGTGCGTGCCTAGTGGGGTGCTTCGTCTTAGTTTTCGTTTGCCATCTAGGTGTTCTTTTATACGGATACACAAAGGTCTGCCCGTTTCGCCAATATATTCATCTCCGCAATTGTTACACGAGATCAGGTATATCGTACCTGAACTCATGCAATCACCGTCCCTGCCGTAAGGGCAAATTACGCAATTTGTTGTTTCACACAGACGGTCATACAGGCGGTTGCGAACTAATTGGCGACGTAGAGTAGTCGGTGGTATTTCAACTATCGCTACCAATTCCTCTAGACCTGCCCTTCTTAAGCATCGTTTTATAGCTGCGCTTACTTCATCGCTTATAAAAGGCAACATAAACGGGATTTTGTTTTGGCCAAGCGTTTCGCGTGGGCGCGTCGTTCTCCTTGTAAACTTATCTCGTGGGGTTACTATTTCGTAGCCATTGGAGATGGCTATTTGCCGAGCCAAGTCGCGCGATTCCTCCTTTAGTTCCCTGGTAGTGCACACAGAGGTGGCTGTTCGAAACATGTTTCTCACGATCGCCCTCTTTGTGTGTGAAGGGTGGGAAGAAAGGAAATGGACAAGGATACCACCGACTACTCTACGTCGCCAATTAGTTCGCAACCGCCTGTATGACCGTCTGTGTGAAACAACAAATTGCGTAATTTGCCCTTACGGCAGGGACGGGGATTGCATGAGTTCAGGTACGATATACCTGATCTCGTGTAACAATTGCGGAGATGAATATATTGGCGAAACGGGAAGACCTTTGTGTATCCGTATAAAAGAACACCTAGATGGCAAACGAAAACTAAGACGAAGCACCCCANGATACCACCGACTACTCTACGTCGCCAATTAGTTCGCAACCGCCTGTATGACCGTCTGTGTGAAACAACAAATTGCGTAATTTGCCCTTACGGCAGGGACGGTGATTGCATGAGTTCAGGTACGATATACCTGATCTCGTGTAACAATTGCGGAGATGAATATATTGGCGAAACGGGAAGACCTTTGTGTATCCGTATAAAAGAACACCTAGATGGCAAACGAAAACTAAGACGAAGCACCCCACTAGGCACGCACAGGATACAAAAGCATAGCGGAGACGATTTTGAAGTAAAAGTCAATATCCTTGCACAAGAGTCCAAAACACCAGCGCGAAAACTTCTTGAGGCTTTTTGGATAAATACCAAAAACCCTACAATGAATAGCAGGGACGAATGCCCGGAGGTCATACGCGACCTGATCCCATACGTTCGCATCGATTTTTGATGTGGGATGGTGCAGTCGTCAACCTCATGCGACTATAATCAGCTGTTCTAAACTTCCTCATTGGAAGTCACGAAAAAGCGGTGGGTTTTTCGAGAAGTTGTTGATCGTGTAATTACCAAAGAGTCTTTCGTCTTTGTGTAAGTGTTATTGAAGCGTTTGACCTAGTAGATTGTATATCAGTATACCCTTCCAGGCTCTGAAGAAGGCGATACTGCCGAAACGTCAGCTAGTGTTGTATTGTATTGTGTTTTTATCGATTAATAAAGTTTGTTTTGACCACACATATACCAATTTAAACCCATAGATTGAAAGTCCTGCATTAATTCCCGATTAACTTAATAGAACGGAAACAAAAAGACCTTAGCGGTGTGTTCGACGAGTTTCACAATGGGACGGGTTCTCATTTCGTCTAAAGAACCAGTAGCGTGAACACTTCTGAAAAGAAGACTCAAACATAATAAGGCTAAAATCCGAATTAAGCCAAAAATCCCACAGCATTTTTGATGTAACTACTCGTCGTTCAAGCGTTATTTCAAAGTCGGGTATCTGGAAATCGACTACAACCCTAGGCTCCATATCCACCATACATGACGCTAATGTTGACTTCTCCCACGCAACCTGTTTAACATGTGATATCACAAATAAACAACATAACAACTTCCTAAACGACTCACCGAAGCATTAAAGCTGACCCGATTTACGGCAAAGTCTGTTACTAATCGCGGAGTAAAGTGAAGCAGTTGTGCGGATAACACGGATGAATGCAGATTGAACGTTGTTCCTTCCTGATGGACAATTGATTTACGACCAATGTTTAAGGTTTACCGACAGAGAAACATATATATTAACACACGACATATACTCATAGGGTGACTAAAGATTCTGTCATTCTTCGTGTATGCTCCATTATATGTGTGGGACATAAATCTACGTTTTTTTCAGATCGATTAATTTCTTTGAAATCTGGATGCCCTACCAACATGGTTGGATGTCTTACTCTGCAAGAGCGTACCCCAGCTTGCAGCATTCTGTCAAGTTTAAAGATCCGTCTTTTTAGGTTCGAAGATGGTGGAGGATCATAAAAGGAAGATATGCTTAAGCTAACGCAAAGAAGATCAAGAATTTCCATGCAAAATTCGTGGATACGGGATCTGTAACTGATGCACTAGGAAGCGGTCGCCCTTGCAATTTCACTTATGCAAGTTGTTCAAAAAATGTCTACAGAAACGTGAGGAGGAATCCCTCAACTATATATCGCAGTCCGACACACAGGAACACCTCCCAGCCACGATGAGGCGGTAAACCGTAGGGAGGTTTTGTAAGGATTAAAGATAAGAAATGAGTTATAGGAATTCCAAAGAATTTTGAATCACCTTATGTAGATGACAGCGGGTCTGTACGACAGAGTTCTATGCTGTGCAAAAAAAAATATCTCAGTCTAACTGTAATCAACTGGTAGGTATAACCAGCTGGTAATAGATATTACTTCAATATTATGGTTAAAACGTAAAACTCACAAAATTCGCCAGACTTTTTGATGATATCGATGATTTCTGAAGCAGTACAATAGCCATATTTGAAGCGGTCTTCACTTCTCGTGCAACATCGCTGTGAAGCAGAGTACACTCAAACATTGAAACGTGGACACGCGGGAGATCAACAGATACGTTTAATGAAGGCGCCGGTTTAACTAAAACGGAACTTTACTTCTCATATGAGACCAAAAAAGCTATAGTTCCCACAAAGAAAAAAATAAAACCAAAAACGCCCTCTTCTCAGAAAGAACGTACTGGTTACGAAAAGTGATTCTGTCAAAGGTTGTCTATGCTGTTTACTAACACACTCCCGATAACACATTTGAACTAGCATTGACGGATGAATTAAGGACATAGATCGGGAAACATCCAGTATCAAACGATCCAACAATTCAACGGCGAGAGGGGTGAAGAAGATCTTAAAAATCATCTACATGCATAAATCATCTACACCATACCTCCATGGTATTGTTCAATCCTCTTTATTAAACTAAAAAAGAGGAGTACCATCGAAAAAGAAAGTAACTCAAAGATTTTACCTCTACCGTACTCGCTACACTTCCATTGACAACTAGCATGCTATTCAATGATTTCAACGGGACGTCCAGATTTGGATTCTCACTAATCATTTCACATGAGGCTATCTCATCCGATGCCATCACATGTGTTTTTGGAGAGCCTCCTTTCTTTTGTAGATATGTCAAATGCACATCTGCTATACCATCCTGAGCCTGAAATATTTCCTTTCCCACATTTAACCTATCTCACTTATCACTGTCAACTGTTTCAGACCACTATATCCATTGGAAAACTTACACGTTTATAGAAACAAAGCCTAAAACGAGTATATCTAACGAAAACCATGAAAGTCTGATGTCATTTAGTATACCTGGAAAAACTTGAAAACTCGAGATTGCACCCATCGACCAATCTCTCCCGGTGAACCAAATTGCGGAGTTTCGAGATCTTAAATAGCAAACAATGACAACTGAACAACCAACTGTCATCAGAAGTGATGTTCTCACTTGACTTTGCAATACAAAACTGATTCAGATACGAGCTGTAGACATCAATCAGTGGACGCACAGACAGTAGACACTTTCCGAGCTATAAAGAAAAAATGCTATGGAAAACTGCTGATAAGATAGATTTCCTAAGGTCAAAGAAATAGCTATCAGAACAAGATCATCCGCACACCACTGTAGTCTTTGACATTGCTGAATGGAACGACGCGGTCTCCACTGACGGTACGTCACTTGTTGTACTTGTCGAGTGGTGCGACTGTACACTTGCTTCACGTGTAGGTGTGTAGTATTGTCGGAATTCCTCACGAAAAAGCCTGAAATCAACTACTATTGGCATATATGCTTCCGATAAACTGAACACCTCATTTGTTGATGAGAAAAGCGATAGTTTGTCTACTTGAACAAACTTCATCTGTGGATGCAGTATGTCCTGGAAGACACCTGGTTGTTCGTTTGCACTTGAACTGATTGATAGCACACATAATTTTTTGTCGGGATGAGACAAGAAGAACTGCCCACTAAAATCGCATCTTGAATAGGAGAGAAACCGAATCTTAGTATGACTAAAGCTTCAGAAAATTAAATCCTACATAGAGTCATTCATGGTCATGAAAGCTGTGTCACCATAGCATGCACAACCCCAAACTGTAGTGGGATTCCATAGAAATTGCAAACGTTTAGTTTCACTGTCGTGTTTTTTAAGAAATTTCAGACGAAGAGTATCAAGACGACTTGAATCTGGTGTCAAGGGAAGCTGAAAGAGAAGGCTTTAGAAACTGCTTAGAATTTCATGACATTTCGAAACTTTTTTCTGGATGTTAAGTAAATATCGTCGGGACATATTGCATAAATCATATCACATCACTTTCAATACTTTCATTGAGGGTTTAAGTCCCTCTTTTACTTGCTAGAGATATATTTTATGTTATCTTTGTTACCTCAAATGAAATATAACATGGAATCGCATACTTCTAATAAAGATTAAAGAGTAATATACAAGAGGCCGTTGGTTCGATCCCGTGCCTTGAGCTCACAAAGCCTTCCACCCTCTGGGATCGGCAAATTAATGCGAAATTAGCGATTTTATGCACCTTCGTGAACCCGCGTAGCGCAGTGCTTAGATGTGCTTTTCGACACACATGTCGTTATTGGCCCGATCCAGCGCCCTAGGCTCAACAAGTTTTCATTCCTTCGGGGTCAGCAAATTGGTACCAGACCTCTCTGGGAGGATAGCAGCACTGACTTGATGGATCGGCGTTACACCGAAAGTACAGCGCCACGCAGCTAAATAAATAATAGCGAAAATCAGGAAACAACCGCTTTTCATTGACATATGACTTACGATCATACCATGTTAAGGCTACTGAACACCGCCGTAACTCTTTTCACTTGAAAGACGACGGGTATAAAAAAATAAATTCGGTATCGCTATCTGTTGAAGGTAAAAAAAAGTCACAATGGGAAGCAAAAATAAACTATAAATTTCGTAGTGGTACTACTTCGTCTGGCTATTCCAGTAGCCGTAATACTAGACCTTTAAAGTCAACCTCAAAATCGGTTGTCAAAAATAGAACTCACTTCAATATCCAGTGATACTCCGACTATACTTGTACGAGCACACTCGATCCATGTATTACTTTCAAGGACGTGGAATACTGCAACAACATAAAAACCCCAACATGACCATAGTTTATTATCTCTTTAGAAAAATCTCTACGAAAGCTGTAAAGCCATCGAGAAGATAGTTTTCTCTGCAAAGAATGAAATAAATCATGTAGTAGTAAGAAACAACAATACGTTGTCGGAATGTGACGTTCGGTACCCTGACGCAGATATGTTCCACGAATCTTTTCTCGTGTGCATTGCAAAGAGTGAACCTTATAGGGTCAACCATCGCCTGGAAATTCACTATACTTCATACAATCGTCTTCTAGCAATGATACTATTGAGTGAGGCTTCACAGAAACTCACAGTTATCGCTGCACATTCGTCAGCCAGAGATAACTGTATCCCATCAACGGAGACACGCATTTGACGATACTTTAGTCTGAAGCGATTTCTCCCATCATATCTAGTATTTTACAACGTTCTTGTGTCTAATCTTAGCTCTGTTTAAAAATCTGACAAATCTTCAATGTTTCACATTAGGAAGTGAACAAACCCACCGCTCTTCTGACTCGCATGGACGACCAGGCTGAGATCCAACAGAACACATTTTGTTTTTCTGCCCATGTTGGCAGAATTTGAACTTTTCTGGAACCTTTTTTGCTTCATCTTTCGCGATTAGCAACAGCAATAAAGTGTCGAGAAAATTGACCAATGTGATGATCTAAACGGAGATGGTCTTTGAATGACGAACCAACGAGCATGCTTTTGCGCCAATAGAAGAGACTAGGAGCTCGTTTCATCTGCAGAACTGGACGGAGAGCAGGAACAAAATGACATGCTACGAGAGCAAATAAAAAACAGTGTACTGATGCTGAAGGACGTAACGCATTACGCAAATCAGTGCCGGTGAGGTGCTTCACGATTTCAAATCGGTTAAAAAAGCGTGCGTGCTTAATACGGTACTAAGTTGTAATCAATAATGAGGAGCCTACACCAAAAATAAGCTTTATTCCTGACAAACAACTTAGCTAAGACGCTACGGCCCGTGTGACCAAAAGTTCCGTTGGTCTGCTTGAGCACTGTATCACAACAGTTCAGGGTAGGCAAGTGACAATCTTGAACTGTGCCAAAACCCTCATGTCGAACGCAATTTAAACAAACATAACCTTAACTTCTAACTTACTCCCAGCTACAATTTTTCACGGTACGGCATTACGTGAAGTAGAGCTACAATGATGCTGAGATATTTACATAACTCCGGACAGCAGGTGTCTGAGGATCGAACCTGCTACTACCCTACCTTTCCACGGGCTAACTCGTTCATCACCGCACTATGGGTGTTTTTCTTTCCTTCTTTCTCTCTGCTAGTTTTTTATGTGGCGGTGAACGCTTTAGCACTCGGAAAGAGTAGTAATGTGTTCGATCCCCACCGCAGACACCTGCGGTCCGGAGTTTTACAAATATTTCAGCATCATTGTAGCTAAATAAATATACTTGTTATTAGGATAACCGGAATGAATAGTGACCTTGTATAATGGAAGCAAGTGTGGTCCAATCTAAAATTGAGCCAGTAGGCTACTGAACTGTAGCAATTCGGATACTCCGAAAATGAAACAGGTTTCGCGGTTGGGAAGAGAAAAATGCGGATGAGTGTACTACAACAGTAAATAGGTGTTTTTTAAAAAAATACTTCATATAGTTTAAACCAAGGAGAAATACAGAAAAATGTAGAAGTTGAGCTGACTTGTAAAGGGCTCCCAAAGCATCCACCAACTTCTCCAACTAAAATCTCCGTAAGCCAACAATATTCCACAACTGACATGTCCCATGGACAATCCACAGGAGAAAACATTGCATGTCCCCTTAAGACAAATCATGAAATTGAATGGAACGATTATTAAAATAGATACCGGTGAATCGAATGACTGAATGGTTGGAAGTGAAGTTCGAAGTACCTGAACTGAAAACCAGAGAGTGCCAAATACCCATCGTTATGTGCCGCGGAAGCACGTGAAAAGTATGCGGCGCAGGGAGTAACACCAACCTAAAAATTTCTGGGAAATGAGGGAAGCAAATTTTCAATAAAGGGTTTCTTGAGGAAAACCCTTGTATTGTAAACAAAGAAGAAATTATGAAGCGTTTTGTAACAGCTGTTGCAACAGCATTAGAAGAGTTACTTGACATACAGCAACGGTAGGAACGCTGTTATCTGGTTAGTGTAAACATGCTTACTTTGGATACGAGCTTACAGAAATATAGAGAAGGCAAGCGTTAACACGACGTTTCCAAGCTCTACAGAAGGTAGAGTTCCCTGGAACTTCGTTACTACTATAAGGTCAACAGAAGATTGTAAAAAATACAAGCTGTTTGAAAGTCAGCAGTACAGAGATATGAATAAAGAGATCTTAAAAATCGGTCAGGAGAGCTGCATTGTAAAGAGAAAACGCTTGAGAAATTCTTAAATAACCTGGATCAATGTCTCCTTGAATCCCTTCTTTATTTGCAAAACAATCTCTTCTGTATAGAAGACCGGACAAAACTCTAAAATATCGGAACGTACCGAAAAGAAATAACGGTATAAGAAGTTGAACATGAACGATAAACGTGAAAATTCAGATCGGTTCATAAGATGAAAAGCAATCCAAACCTTGCTCCTCCGAAAAAGACGTGTAGGTGATACAGTGAGCACGAATGTTGGACACTCTCATGTCGAACATAACCTCCATACATCGGTAAGCTTCTACAGGAGCGTTCGGAGGAACTCGGCTGTAAACTGATCGCACTGTCGACGGTTCTTCCGGTTGAGTGACGTCAGTCATCTGATAGAAATTTCAACTTGTCGTGTACATTAAACCTTGTAGCAGCTTAAATGGGGCAATACCCATATGATTGCCGGCGTTACTGGCACCACTACTTTCGCCATGAATTATTACATGTTAAAAACTTATTTATAAAATCGAACGTACCGAGTCATACAACCCGAAGTAGTTGTCTTTAAGTCCAATGATGCACTTGATAAGTGAACCCGTTAATTTCACTTCTGAACCACCAATTTCTAACGTCACATCCATTTTATCAGGGGTAAGCTGCAATAAATTTCCACGAGTGCCAACAATACTAAGCTGTAGGGAAAAGTCAATCAACATCAGGTGAAAGTAACTTTCTTAAAGGAAGCTTACATCTTTCGGATGATCCAGCGACTTCGGCAGAAACTCCTGCAACACGTGAGACGGAAGATCAGAAGCGATTTTCGAAACAGTAGGATGATATGAGTACTTAATTACAGCATTGATGCTCTCTGTACGCCAAATTTCATGCCATTCGTCCTAAAAGAAACAAATCAGCCGCATGTTACAGAATTGTGTTGACTGAAGGTACCACATTTATTGAGTGCTTCCCATGTCGTGAAGGAGTGCAGTATGTACTTGTATGTGCACCCCGTGAAAGGGCTGCCAATATCGGTGCCATTGCGCTTCCTACAGGATATCGTACCCGTAATGCGAGACCACTTCCCATATGAATTGTATACGTAGAAGAAACTATTTCAGGCAGAAAATCATTGAACGACAGCGTGAACGCTAAAACACACATCTATTTTCCATTTTATCACACAGTATATATATATATATATATATATACGTATATATATGTGTGCATGCACATAAATAAGAAAGGATAAAGCTCTCGGCGTTGATCTATCCCTGAGGAATGCATCGTGCATACTTCATTAAGCATCGTTGGAGATGACTGAATGCGTGTCTGACCACTACAATGACTCGCGGTGGCCTATCGATGTATCGGATCATTGCTGCTATCCTCCCAGAGAAATTTGGTGGCAATCTGCTGACCCCAGAGGGACAGAGGACATGGTGGGCCTGGGGCGCTGGGGTCGATCGTTTGCGCACTACAAGGCGTCTCCAACCACTGCGCTACACGCGCTCCTCATGCCCCTCGCTCCAATGTACACATAGCATGCATGCTATGTTACAAATAGAATAAGCGAAAAAAGAATAGGGCAATTGCATGACTAACGGTCGGTATGGTATTTAACATAGAATGGTATAATATCTCTCCAGATACAAATGTACTGTTTTCCAAATATCTCAGCAACGTTGTGGTTGTATTTCGCCTAGTACCCTGACGCGAAATTATAGTAGGCAGAAAATAAAAAGGTAAAACCTACAGATATTAAAATGGCTACCGACCAAGGCCGCCTCCACATTTTCAGGATCTTTCTCTGACGGATCCACCCAATTCGACTCATTTAGGAGAAACACTCCCTAAAATAATTACGAAGCATTAAAACTTATGATGGAAATTTCACAAATCTGAGGATCTAAGGAAACGACATACCTCAAAACTGTCAGCGATATCAAAATCAATCGATATTGTGTACGGTATAAAAGTAACGAGATCTGAAGCAGAATCCCCAAAGAACTCGTTTATAAGATCCTAAGAAAACTTTTAATAAACCTCGTAAAAGAAATCACTTCTAAAAAGTAAAGTTTTCACCCTCTCTCACCGGCGGAGGAAACGAATACTGAAACAACCTACAGAGATAAATTTCTGGTGGTCCCAAACAAGCCAGCAACAGCATTTGCTTAATTGGAATTTGAAATCCCACGCTTGTTTCGCGTTAAACACCTAAATCACAATGTTAGTCTTCTTTTTTCTGCCTACTATAATATAATATGTAATAAATGTATGTACAATCTATATAGTAAAGCCTAGACATAATAAAAGTGAACATTGTGATTTCGACTACAATCTAAGCTTAACTAGGTTCAATCTCTATTTGGACTTCCCAGATCAATCCCGTTGAGGGGTGAATGCTGATGGCACTAGTAAATAGAAAACTAGCTGAGGAAAACACAGAGCAAAGGCCTCTGTGGTGCAGTGTGTAATGTGCGAGTCCCCGGAAAGGGAAACGTGGTTTGATCTGGCCCCGGGTCCAAGTTTTCCCAATATCCCAGCATCGTTATCGTTTTAAATACCTAAGTTTGCAATAAATTATGAAAATTCAAGTAACAAATTCAAAACCATAGTCATCCTTCGAATAAATGTAAAAAACTAAGGATATACCTTCGGGTAACAAAAATTGGCCTTGATAGTAAATGTCTCCGCTTCCATAAGCTTACGATACGGAAGAGATGACGTACACTCAAGCTTCAAAAGCGAAGTGTGCATATTCCAGTTAAATCCGTCCTCTTTGATTATCCACCAGATTGACAGCTACAAAGAAGAGAAACTCAGGCTTTCCACATTTGCGAAAGCTTCCACAGCAATAACAGATAGAAGGAAGAATAGTCTTCGTTAGCAAACCAGAAGTATTGGAAAAAAAAAATTTTACAACTTGGTTATGAGAAAACCTACATCAATCGTGCTACCGGGCTGACATCGACTGTGCACACTTTCCAACTGGTCATCTTTCATAAACCAAATATCAATGGAAGTTTCCTTTAAGAGTGAGATGCGTACATCAAGCATTAGATGTATACGTCGCTTACCGCGTTTAGGAAGCTCATCGGGCACAAGAGTCTGGAAGCTAAATACGTGTAAGCCAAGCATATGTACATCTATATATACACATCGAAACACATTCATATATAGATACACATGTATGCATACATATAATATGATGTGAAATTCAATCACTATGATGCTGAGATGAAAAATGGCTGAGAGAAAGGCTAAATGAAGGAGCCACATGGCGTGGTGGTGAACACGTTAGGCCCCGGAAAAGAACACCGCGTTCGATCCCTGCTGTAGATACCTGCCGTCCGGAGTTTTTCAAACATCTTAGCATCACAGTAGTTATATGAATACAATTGTTCCTCTATCCTACCTGGTAATCTGATGGAAAGAAGAAGCTATAAATTAACGCTCGCTGATGCTCAGCCCATGGGGCATACGAGATTACAGTATTGTGGTCGAAACGTAATATTGATTCCCAAATAGGGCGTTGGTCCGATAAAGACTGCTCGTCCACAGTGACATAACCTAGAAACACAATATTCGGCATTGCAATAATATGCTGCAGGAAAGGGTGTTACGGAGTGGTTAGAGGTGCCTCTCATTATACATCTGGTCGTTGTTTTCATTCAGTGTCCTGTGCTTACTAAGCCCTCCATCTCTCTTGGAGCATCGGTAGGAAACCAAAAGTCATTGTATAGGCAAAGTATGGATTCATTCATCTCAAACGATGTTTAACAAAGTCACATGCTTAGCACATTAGTTAAGGATCGCTTAAAACACATAAGCTTATCTCAACTGATGGTATTACCTCCACCGATCCATCAAAATCTAAAGTTAGACCTATGATCAGTTACATAGGCGGTTCAACGGATAAAATAGGGTGGTTCCTAAACCTTATCCTGACTCAGTTGCTAAAACTCACTTCAACCCATTTACCTAATGCCAAAATATTCCTAGACCATCTACGGTGCGCGCAACCAAACAGCAAGTATGTAATGGAGTCATTCGCTATTACTTTCCTTTATACCAATGTATCGAATGATTCCGAAATGCAAGCCATACTCGAGGTGCTTGTAGAACAAGAAAAGAAATTAAACATGTACGGCTTGTCGATTCAACAACTAATGACTCTCTTAAAACAGTGTCTCGGTTGTTCAATATTTAGGTGGTCCGGAAAATATTTTCACAAATTGGAGGGTTGGCCGCGGGACAGCGATTGGCAATAAGCTTTGATATCGCATTTAAGTATAAGGCGGAAGCACCAGTCCTCGATCGCTGACCCTTACCGTACTGTCGATACATAGACGACTGCTTCATCGTCTGTTCCACACAAGAACAGATGGATGAGTGCTTTGAACCGTTAAATAGTCAGTCAGAGTATACCTGATTCACACAGGAAAAACCAACCGAGAACTCGCTTCCATTCTTAAACATCCAAATAAAGCTCTCAGAAAGGGGCTACATAACAAAGTGGTATCGATAACCAAGTTGTAAAAATATATTAGTGCATTACCTTTTCTCTCATCCTACAACAAAAACATGTACCAAACGGCTAAAAAACTGTGCACAGGAGAAGAGGAAAGGAAGGAATCACTAAACCTGGCACAAAAAATATCCATTTTTAATGGTTACGAAGTAGAAGCCACTCCGGTTAGACAAAAACGTAGGGTAATTCCCAAAATAATATTTCGGACGTAAGTAAGATCCTCTTTAAGCTACCCTTCATACCAAATGAAGTAAATTACGCCATTAAGATGTGCTTAAAAAAAACTGGTCTTGAAAATTATGTAACAATTATTGACATAACCAACCAATACCCTACGCCGCCAGTTAGTTCGAAACCGTCTCCATGATCGCTTGTGCAGCTCAGAAAACTGTATGATCTGTCCTAATGGGAGAGACGGGGATTGCATGAGTTTAGGTATAATATACTTGATCTCATGAAATGCATGCGGCGAGGAATATATCGGGGAAACGGGTAGACCACTTTGTGTCCGCATAAAAGAACATCTAGATGGGAAAGTTAAAATCCGTCTAAACACTCGTCTAGGCACGCATAGAGCACAAAGGCACAACGGCGACGACTTTGAAGTGACTGTGCGGATCCTAGCGCAGGAATCAAAAACATCAACGCGCAAAACTCTTGAGACGTTTTGGATAAATTTCCAAAATCCAAAGAGGAACCGGAAAGACGAATGCCTAACTATCACGCGTGAACTGGCACCCTATTTCAAAATGATATTTTGACCTCGGGCTGTGTCTTGCTTGCGACCCCACGTGAACTACGTGTGGGCCGGCCCCACACATAACATCACGGTGAGTGGCCTTTCTGCTCAATATGGCGTCTATTTGAAAGTTTAATCTTCATTAATACTTTGACCTTTTTTCCACCAAATAATAAAAATATTCTAATATAAAATACGTCCAGGCTGTGAGGAAGTCGAAGTCGCCGAAACGTCAGCAATCGACCAACAACACCAACAACAACGACAACGACAACAAAAACCTATACCAACTTCGCATCAACTCGAAAAGATCACTTAGATTCCAGAGATTTAGAATCTAGAGAGATAGAGAGAATTAGAGATTGATCAATTCCGTCAGCTCTATACTTCATCCCGTTATAGTAATATGAAGGATAAAGGATAAAGCTTTCGGAGTTGATCAATACGTGATGGATGCGCCACGCATTCGACGTCAGCAGATATTGTTAGAGGTGACTGAATGCATATCTAGCCAAGACAATGATTCGCAGTGACCTACTGATATATTGAGCCAGTGCTGCTATCCTCCAAGACAAGTTTGGTAGCAATTTCCCGATTCCGGAAGGATGGAAGGTTTGTGGGCCATAGGCGCGAGGATCGATCTTGTGCGTGTTGCATGGCGCCTCCTGAGCGCAAAGTCCGGGTTCGATCCTGCCCAGTGTCAAAAAAGTCAGAATGGGAAAAAAATTGGATGAAAGAAGTGATGGGATCCGCCCAAGATGTGTAGACTCGTGCAATAAATGTATACGTTTCATATGGCAAACACTTCACATGTAATATTATATACCACAAGTTACTACACTGTAAATAATACATTTTTAAATAAGTAATCGGAAAAAAGATTACGTCAAAAATACGCACCTAATATATCTTGACGGTAGAAAAAGTGTAAGAGAGCACTCTGTAAGATTGCAAAACCGTCACCCATAGTACGGGGTGGATCCTGTAAGAAATAAAGGTATTCTTCTTAAATTCTTCGATAGAAATCGTTAGAAAACCAACTTTATAAGGTTTCCCTGTATAGTCGGGGTGCTTTAGAAAGGCAGCACGTACACTCTCCGCTTGCCCTTCAACTGAGAGTAATGCTCGATCTGCTGCCGATTCGCACAAACGAATCCTACCTGCATTGGTATATGCTTTCGAAATAAAGCCTATAAACTTTTACGTTAGCCATAAATCTCACTATTCATGTTTTCCATCGAAATGACGAGCATATATGGCAGAAGTTTATTACCAATTACAACTCGCCCTGACCATATGTCTAGTTTAATTACGCCCACCAAAGACCATATACGATCCCAATAAGCCGAAGGAGCAGCGCTAAAGTGAAAAGTGGTTAAGACCTATTTATGAAACAACTAATTGATAACACACATTTGTAAACTGTGTAGTAATGTTCTTGCAGAGCTGTTCCTTTCAATATGGGAAATCTTACCACAAATTTCCATGGCCTATTTGCCACATGGTAAACTACAACATTACTCTATTACACTGCTTCAAAGAAAACAAAAACAATGGCATATTTTGAATAAAGGATGACTTATACCCTAGACAGTTCCTTAAATATGTTTTAATACTTCAATACTTGGATGGCAAATCTTTACTGGTTGTGCGAGCGGCAGCACAATCTCCATTTTTCGGAGAATTGCTGGTTAAGCCATTGTGGTTCCCTGTAATTCCGAGGTCGATCTGGCCAAAGTGTGTCCCAGGTCTTCACCACCACAGGGAGTCGTAGCCCTTATGGATCAGACGGAGATTTACCACCACGCGACTACTTCGTTAGCAGCACGGTGGCTAATTGTGGTTTTGGTCTACTCTTGACAGAGCTTCCTGATGGGAACACCGGACTCCTTTTCAGCTTGGGATTGGGATACCTTGCCAGGGGGATGAACCACACGCTGTACATCGCAGCCCCACACCCAAGAACATCTTCCAGCCACGACAAGTCGGTAAATCGTTGGAAAGACTTGTTTACTAAACGTTTTACTATATTTGTGCCAACCATTTTCAAGAAAACATGAAAAAAGTAGCGCATTTTAAGGAAAAGAACAGGTAAAACCTGTCTATTGGCACAGTCTTCTTAACATCAATCTCGTCGCCAAAGATCTTCTCCATCCGAAACAGCTTAGCGATTTCTTTATATCGTTGTAAGCGGTTATATATGTGAATCTGCACACCGTTCAAAGAGAAGTGAAGCCGCGATACATTGCTGTAAACGTAAAGGAAAATATTTGGGTTTCAGTACTCCATTACAAAAGATATTTGAAAGGGAGAGGGGATAGAGTGTACAAACGGACCTTGTGAAACATATTTTCCGTCCTGGAACAAATCTCCAGTACGAGAATACCACCCAAGCATCGTTAATTCGTACTGAGTAGTCTTCATTTGCGAACAAGAACTAGAAGATAAATGAATGGTAAACATAATATACAAGTCTGACATCACAACTCAAGAAAAACCTACATCTTTGAACATAAGTTTTCCACTCAGCAGACTAATAGAGAAGCTCGTTAACTTGATATTTCCTGAAGTTTTTGTGAAGCGAAGATATCTGAAAGCGGATGGTAAAAGGAAACGCTGTTTCCCACATGTCGATAGAAAAAACCACTTCTCTAAAAAGACTTCAATCAGTCCTTTTCCTTTTCTTCGATTTTTTCAATCTTTTACTGATTATTACTACCGAGGAAACTTTCAGTACAATGACCCATATACTCACCTAATTAAAGACAGGCTTGCAAACAATCTTGTATAAAAACCATATTTTGGTTTCCATCCATCAAAACTTTGTTCGACACAATCATATGGTTTAATAATGTAACTGTTGCGAGTACTAATAAAAAAAGGACAAAGCTATCTGCGTTGATCAATCCGTGAGAGATGCACTATGCACTCGACTTCGTCAAGCATCGCTGGAGGTGATTGAAGGCATATTTGGGCTTTACAATGACTCGCGGTGGCGTACCGAAGTAACGAACCAGTGCTACTATCCTCCCAGATAACTCTGATACCAATTTGCCAACCCCGAATGGATAGAAGGCTTGGTAGACGATGCGCGCGAGAATCGATCCCATTTGTATTGCAGGGCGCCACCGACCACCGCGCTTTACGCGACATGTATATGTACATATATGTATATATGTATGTGTATGATTCCACAATTAATACAGGAATTGTGGATTTACTTTTCATTGAAATGTCCTCGCAGTATTTTTTCAAAGGTTCTAGTACATCAATGCAAAGCTTACTTTATGTTTTCGCTCCGTATGATTGAATTATAACGAGTTTTGCATCACCTATCGCTATAATTAGCCACAAGTACTTATTCCCTGAGACTTCGGCTGCGTTGTAGAATTTAACAATATCCACGGGGCATTCAGCGATTACCTTTGAGATGAAGGAAAGATACAAATCGAAATTAGGATGGAAGAGGCACAATTCCACTTTCATCTGCATTTGTACATACTAGGTATATATATATTTATATATATACATATATATATATGTATATATATATGCATATATATAATATACATGTGTAGCCAAAAATACATGAGCATTCAGCAAATGTAGGACTGCATATAAATTCGAAAAAAAACTGTGGAAAACTGACGGTGCGAGGACAACCATACTGAACTGAATAGTTGTTCTATCCACACAAGCTACATCTTAGATCTACCTGGTGCAACCCATGAATACGGAAAACGATAGAAGGAATAAGGAATTGTGCGGAAGTGCAGCACCAACTCCGTCACTAGGTCTCTCAGAAAAGCCAGCTACCATACAAAAGACCTACATGTCATGCAGACTTTTCTAAATCAACGGTCCAAAGTTGTGCTATGCAGCGGAGATGTGAGATGACACTTCATCACGTCAAAAGTTCTGGGCATCAGGTACAAAACCCTTCAAATATTGTAATCTTAAATGCAACCGGCACACGAAACATGTAGTAGTACTTCGCAGTTCGCATCATGGAATGTTGTCCCATAATCTAAGTACAGAAAAGTACACACTTCTGAAGAGGACGAAGTCATTGAAGGCAATCACTATTTCGAGTTCTTTTCTGGAAAATTTCCGACATAGCAATTTGTCCGGATTCTTGTGAAAGTGCTAAGCGATAGGCGAGCTGTCGTTTGCGTCTGGTGAATAAGGCAGCTTTGGTGCACAACTCCTTCAACTTTTGAAGAGCCAGCAATGTGAAGAGTAGCAGTTCGTTATCGTGGAAACGAGCCATTCAGTTCGTATGTTATCTAACTGTCGATCTTTTTTGACTTTGCAGTTCTCTTCAAATGCTTCGAAACAGCTGCAATGCTTAAAATTAGTTGTCCTGAAAGTTCACGAACATTTGTGCGTGTATTCTTTCTTTGATGAGCTTACACGAGGTTGATAATGATGTTTATTTTCGGCTAACGTTTCGAAGTCTTCGTCTTCCTCAGAGCCGATGATCCGAGTCGATGGTCCTCGCTTGTTATTCGTCTCGACGTGGCAGCTTCGCCTTGACGATGCACGATGCACGATGTGCGCAATGATGTATGTCCGGAAGAAAAACAAGTTGTTATCACCGGACATTATCATTATATCGACCATCAGCATTGTGTATAAAAGGGCACCACTGAGTGAGGATGCCTCATTCGAGGAGACGGCTCACTGAAGAAGACCTGACTCGACACGAAGGCGAAACTGCCACGTCGAGACGAATAACAAGCGAGGACCATCGACTCGGATCATCGGCTCTGAGGAAGACGAAGACGTCGAAACGTTAGCCGAAAATAAACATCATTATCAACCTCGTGTAAGCTCATCAAAGAAAGAATACATATTGATTAGTGATACCGAGGTTCAAGGAAAGTCGGTTTCGAAATATTTGTGCGTGTATTTACTTCCATGGAAGCTTTCAACGCATCGTGGTTAATGGCAGAAGGATGTCCACCACCTTCCTCATATTCAACATCAAATTCCTTATGGCGAAGTTTTTGAAACCAGTGACGCATTAAGCATTCGCTTGCAATTCCTTAGCTCTATACCACATTAGCGCTTCCAGCCATTTTCACTGCATTATGAGTAGGTTTAAACTCGCAAAAGACAAATTTGTCGGGATGGCTCTTTGGATATATGAATTGTCAACTTGTAAAACTGATCAAAAATACAATTTAAACTATAATTCAATCATACTGAACGAAAACTCATAAAATAAGCTTAGCACTGGTGTATAACACCAGAGCCTTTGAAAAAAATTACTGCTAGAACATTTCAATGAAAATAAATCCACAAAACCTGCATTAATTCCCGACCCTGACATATGTTTACATATATATGTACATATATATGAATGTGGGCGTGTGTGGCGCTGTGGTCGGAGGAGCCCTGCAACACACATGGGAACGATCCCCACGCCACAGGCCGACCAAACCTTTCCTCCCACCAGGATCGGCAAATTGCTACCAGATTTCTCTGAGAGGATAGCAGCAATGACCCGATACATCGATAGGCCACCGCGAGTTATTGTAAAGGCCAGATATACATTCAGTCACCTCCAACGATACTTAGTGAAGTTGAACGCATGGTGCATCCCTCAAGGATTGATCAACGCCTAAAGCTTCATCCCTTACCTTTTTTATATAGATGCACATGTACATGTAGATGCATATATATATATCTACATATATATGTATATATATATATACATATATACATGTGTGCAAAATCGAACATATATGTATATATATATACATATATACATGTGTGCAAAATCGAACACATGGGGAGTTTCACTACTGACGGATTCGTGTGCGTCAATAAAAGCTAGGTTCAAAACTCTTGGCAGAAGGTCACTTTCTTATAAAACCATACAAAATTATCTTAATCAATACAGAGGAAAAGCTATAATTAACTGCGGTCATAGACTTTAAATAATCCTAGTGGCCGACTTAAGACTATCCTTGGTGGTGCCTTCCCCGGGACTAACTGAACATAAAGTAACCTTTTAAGGGTTTTCTAAAAACCAGAACATACCTGTTCAATAAGAAAGAAACAATCGGACCAGTTATTCTCGAGAAATAATATGTGAGAAAAATTATCCACGCCTCAAAAAGCACCAAAGAAGACAACAAGACCCAGAACGATCTCTAAAATAATGAACAAAATTCACAAACGTCCAATCACTTAGATGAAAGCGACAAGAAATGTGGATTACCTTCTCCGGATCGATCGTCCCGTCGTCAAGCTTGAACTTGATCGTGCCGAAAATGTCGCCATGATGTCCATAACTAACGTTCATTACGGCATCAAGCCTTACAAATGACACATTCTATTCAGAAATCAATACAAAAGAATAAACTAGGTACATCTTCTATAAGATCGAAATAACGACAAATACTTAGTACTGCATAAGACAAAGATGGTGGATGGGATTGTGATCAGAAGATTTCGGTGTGTTCATACTTCGTAGACAGCAACAGCGACAAAACGCGCAGAAAAACCCCTCTACAGGTTACACGATCCGCCATGTTTGAACGTGTATGCTCTTGTCAATGGTTTTAACTCGAAAATATTTGTTCTCTAGGTTACCACTTTGACTAAGTCTTCTATCATGGTGGGTTTCTTACTAATAAAGACGAATCTCATCTTCAAATCAGTAGAGAAAAGATTAGTAGGAAAGCTCATTGTTCAGGAACGATGTGAATCAGCAGTTGACCATTATGTTTCCGTTTTAATTTTTTTATAACCCTACACTAGCCCCTTGGTGATTCAATAACGGTATCCGATTAAGAGGAGTCATTTCACCGTATTAAAAGTTTTTGTAATTGACCACGTTCTCTCAACGAAGGGCAGAAGCATCGATTCACAGTAGGTAAACTACTTTTTAGCACTGGACAACTTTCCTCGGCAGGTTTATTCCAGAGTAAATAAAATAACAGCTCGTTTTTCTTCACAACAAGGTTCACACAACACAACAACAATACATACAGAACAAAAGCAGTACTTTAGTGGAGTCACGTAAAACGGCGAGAATAGTCGCAAAATAGAAAGTCTATTCTACTGAGAATGAATGCTACTGGAAATTTACTTCACCGAAAGCGATCTCAAGGGTTACGAAGGCGTTATTGACAGGACTGGCACGCGCTTTGGCTTCGGCTAACAACACCAGCAAGAGAACGAAGATAACGTGGTCTAATCGATATTGTGGTGCTCTGGGAATGATCCAAGCAATTGTCCGAAGTCGGTGGCTGCAAGAGGGTCTTGTAGCTCTCAACTCTAAAAAACGTGCTATATTGAGTCCTTGGGAAGCAAATGCTTTTCTTTGTACTTTTTAAGAAGGTTTTGTTAAATTGCCATAAACCATTTTTATTTGTATGACCGCAGACTGCAAATATTCTTCAAATTTCAGTACTTCTTCCATTCGGTTCGTTTTTCGCATCATTCATCCATGAAAGTTCTAGAATTTACGTGTATTCAGCTACATTTTGAGGATTTCATCTTTCTCATCAAGGTGGCAAAGTGCTGGTTGGATTGATTTTCCTTGAAATCCTTCAAGAGCTCCATTACACCACTTCCATGTCTTCAACACAGACATTCGTGGACCCTTGTGGGTGGATTTGATGGTACTTTTCACAGGGCAAATCTGACGCTGACTTTCTGAACGCGCGACAATGGACGGGTCAGATGGGCCGGTGAGCGTTCGAAGCAGCAAGCTAGCATTCCGTAGTGGGTTCCTGGGGGGCGACATGAGTTGATTTCCACTCATACGATGCGAAGAAAACGCCAGGTTTAAACTTTGAACCAACCTATCTAGAGCTCAAAGTGAACTTTATTGATTGTAATAAACTGTATTATTGTGCTTATTTCACATCAGCTAACACCTATACAACACTGTGCGGATTCCAGCCCGTGTTGCATTCGATCCTTGCATCTGTCACGTCCACAAAGTTCTTCGAAAAGCTTTTTTTTTGCGTATGGCTTCGGTTGCTGCTTCAGTATTCATCTTGACGAGTGTTATTGATTCCTGGTCGAGTCTATTCCACTTGGAATCCTGGGATAGCCGTGCTAAAGTGTCCCCACAAGCAGTGGAAGGAGTCAACTTGTACCAGACAAGTCTGGTGCGAATTTCTTGGCTTCAGAGACATGAGCGACTTGGCAGGCCGTGTGCAGGGTCGAAGCAAAGTCTCGGTGGCTTGGGCCGTACGCGTAATGAACGGAGCATTTTTTCGATTGAATGACCCGTTCTCACTAGTTGTGCGGCCTCAGCATAATCTCCATTTTCGGAGTTTTGCTGGTTAAGCCATTGTGGTGCTCTGGTGTTCCGATGTTAGTCGAGCCAAAGTTTGCCCTAGGTCGTCAGCACCACAGGCTGTCGCCGCCCTTGTGGATAGGAGGGAGATTTTCCATCATGCGACTTTGATACCGGGACGGTGGTGGATCATGGTATCGGCTTACTCTTAGCTGGGCTTCCTGATGCAAATGCCAGATTTCTTCTCAGCTTGGAAGGCCTTGCCGGAGAGATGAATGCCACCGCTGTAAATCGCAGCCCAACACCCAGGAAGGCCTCCTAGCCACGAGTAAGGCGGTGAATCGTCGGAAGGAAAGAAGGCTGTTAGAATCTACAATTTTTTACCTACAGGATAAATGCTCTCGTGTTTTACCACAATGAAATTCTATTTTTCTGGAGCCTAGTAAAGTTGTTGTAGTCATTTTTTTTCATCAAGGCTCATATTTTGTAAATGGAAGCAATTTTTTCAAACTGTGTTTCATCCATCAGAACACCATGACATGCCCGAGTGTGTTGTTGATGTTTATGGGTTGTCTTGGCTTATTGGGAATCTCTTTGTCCTTTGTTCTTCCTACGTTTTTATCTTACTGTGACGCTCGAGAGACCATATATCACAGTATGTGACATTCATATGTGAGATACTATATGGAAATAACAAGCATTAACTAGTATTGATATGGTTATCCAAGGTGGAGTTCCCAAGAAAATTCGCGGCGATTTTCTAGGACAAGGAACGTTATTTAACCCTAACTAGTAAATACTCGCAACCAGATTAATACAACTGCAATGTTACTACAGCCTCAGCTTAACTGGGTTCAATGCCTATTTCGGTTCCCAAATAAATCCCGTTGAGTACTTGCTGAGGGCACTGGTAGATAAAAACTAGCTGGTAAAAAGGTGAAACGAAGGACCCGCATGGCTTGATGATGAAAGCGTTAGCCCTCGGGAAGGAAAATAGTGTGTGTTTTGCAAATCAGTCAGCATCGTTGTGGTTACATTTCACATCATAACCTGCCACAGGGGCATAACCACAATACTCGCAACTGGCTGGTCGGAGGCCCCCTGCGACACGCGTGGAATCGATCCCAGCGCCCAAGGCACACAAAGCCTTCCATCTTTCCGGAGTCGGCAAATTGCTGCCAGACTTGTCTGGGAGGATAGCAGTACTGGCTTGATAAATCGGTAGACCACTGCGAGTCATTGTAAAGGCCAGACATGCATTTATTCACCTCCAATGATACATAATGAAGCAGAATGCATGGCGCATCCCTTAGGCATAGACGAACGCCGAGAGCTTTATCCATTTTATCTTTTTTCTACCCTTCCATGAAAAAAGGGTGGGCAAAAGTGATTGCATTACTTCTCAGTATTTTACAAACCGACCGTCATAAGGTAAATGACCTTGGTATCGGTAGGAAAATAAGCATGTTTAAACATCGGAAAACGTTAGCCGAAAAAAGCTAGTTTATCATCCTCATGTAAGTTCAACAATTTAAACACATTTTGCTTATTCCTCAATTCTTCAGGCAGTTTGAATCTCCATCAAGTCCAGAATTGAAGAAGTGTTTTGGAAGAATTAGAGCAATAAGGCAGCACGTCTTACAAGTTGATCAAGCTCTCGACAAAATTGCTAAAGTGAAGTGAACCCAGTCGTCACAAATACATTCAGACACTAGTGCTGAGGCATAATTTGATTTCCTAACGGACTTGATGGTTCTTTGACAACATACAACAATTTCGAAATGAATTGCATTTTATGTCTATTTATACGATCTTGTAAACTGGTCTTCTTAAGCATGCGAGGTTGGTACAGGTCTTCGTTGTCGTTTTGCTATTGGTGTTGTTGGTCAATGGCTGACGTTTCGACGATTTCCCCTTCATCAGAGCCAAGCTGTTACGAATTGGACTTTAGACTCTAGACTAGACTCTAAGACCTATACCAACCTCGCATCAGCTCAGAAAATCAGTTTGTAAGATCGTATAAATAAATCTATTTTAATTTATCTACTATTTATGCCGAGGTTCATAGAACGTCGGTCTTTTGAACTATTTCATCTTGTTTTAGGTCCATTTTCGTTCCCATTCTAGTGTGCCCGCCTATTCCATGCGAAAAGTATGACCCATTGTAGCGATTAAAATCGATGTAACGGTTATTTACTGATGAAACTACCAGTCAGTGATCTCATTTGGGAAAAAGGTTTCAGGATATCCGTTTCTGGATATGCAGGTACAGATTAGCGCTTTTCTGAGCAAACGCCTTGCACAAGATCTGTTTTCGATAAGCTATCTAATTATTGCAAAATCTGCAGCAAAGAAGCTCTATGCAGTAAAACAAAGGACCGAACAAAGAAAAAGAGTCACATAAAGCTCAAATTGGCCAGTTTCCGCGGTAGCACTTGAGTCATTTATGGCCTACCTCGTCGTCAGTGCGTTACCGTTGTCGGATATACAGGGCTTGGTGATTTGGATGCAAGCATTGTGTTAGGCGATTTCACAACATTTATTTTCAATTATACCGAAAGCCTTGTACTTTTCCTTAGTTGGTTGTTTTTAGTAAACGTTAAACTCGTTGCAGTACAAGTAGATCTAAAATATTGCGTCTTATCTCTATCTGAGCTCTATCTTCTGTTAGTGGATTCAGTGTACCAATAAGTGTTGAGGTTTGGTAAAAAAAAAAAAGAGTTATTCGCCTATATTGCGTGTGTAATGCAGTGGTTAGAGGTGCTACGAAAGACAGTCATGGTCGTTGGCTGGACCTTTCGCCTTTGGTTAGTCCTGCCCTCCCTCTCTCAGATTTCGGTGGATTAGTATGAGGTAAACCTCAAAGCACTGACTTCACACGTCGGTAGACCTTGTAAGTCGTTTTAGGGTGATTATGCATGCAGTCGCCGCAGCACTTAATGGGGTGTAACGCATAGCACGTCCTTCAGGGTTAAATAAGGGATAAACGCTCTTCCTCTTTAATACAAGGATAGCCTTGAGATTTATATTTTGGCCGTGATAAAATGCATTTGCAGTAAGCCTTTCCTCTCAAACTTAACATCTCTCTAAACAGAATGATCCAAATATCCAGGTGTCTGGTTTGCTGGACTTCTTGTTAGTACGTGATTTCGCTCTGTTGCAGATCACGTTTACATGGATGGAACGAATATTACATGCCGGACAGGCGTTGGATGATGAGAATGTGGACACCGTTGATGTAGACAAGATTTCCTTTACTAGGTAGTTTTCTTTCCTTGTACTACTTAGTGTTTCCCTTACACTACCTAGTGTTTGCTATCAGATATTTTGTAAACAAACGCATCAATTTGCTTTCATTTTGCAGTCTAACCAGTTCTAATGGCAGCGATCTACTGATGTCAGTGAATCAGAGCCCAGTTTTTCCTAACTGTTCCGCTGAGAAATGTGCATCCGAGGTTTCGCTACACTGCCTACACAGGTGACGTTTCTTCTGTAAGTGACGTATTGTCAAGGCAATCACTATTATTTCTGATCTTTAGTCATTAAACTAGGTAGGTGCCCACATAGGCTCAGATAAAATGAAGTTCTCTTTGCTCATAGCAGCCCGGCTGATATTTTGGAATCTTTAGAACAAATTCTGGAGGTGACGCACAGAATGTCATTCATCCTTGTCCGGTGTTAACCGATCGGTTATGTGGAACTTCCCAGTCAAGAGTAGCTTTACATAGCGAACTGGAACTTGCTTC
Organism: Angiostrongylus costaricensis; assembly: GCA_900624975.1. Lineage (NCBI taxonomy): Eukaryota > Metazoa > Nematoda > Chromadorea > Rhabditida > Metastrongylidae > Angiostrongylus > Angiostrongylus costaricensis. Next base: position 40,638 of record UYYA01005079.1, read on the forward strand.
TATTCTGACACCATTGAAGTCCTCGTCACTCACAGCAAGTGAATTTGACGTAAGTCTTATGGAATTGCTAGAAACAGTGAAAATATAGGTATGCTGTCATGATGCATTGGTACGCTAGCTTGAGGTTACTAGGAATCTTTTCTTGACTGCAATAAAGTTTCGTGGCAACCGCGCTAGATTGTCAGTATTACGAGATTATTGTTCATACTGTGGTTAGATGATAGCCAGTTTGCAGAGTTAGGGATTATAGTAGTTGTTACCGTATTTATAATCATCTGCTGGATAACATACATCATATATCTTCTTCCATTCAAAAATATCGCTTTTTCTTAGTCGTCGATCTGGGTTCAGTAAACATGAACATTATCTCGTCAAATGCCATCTTTTTTAGACTTTTCCTACTATTCATTTATATGGTTTCGGATAAATCGGTATTAGTAAGGTCAACTCAGTCAACTCTTTTGTTATGGCAGGTTCTATGAGGGACCTCTTTTGTTTCAAAAACAACCTAATATTTCTTCCTCTGTTCGAACAATTGACGTGAAGCTTATTTTGCAGAGGATAGAACGAATAGTTCTCCTTTGGGACCTAAGCACCAGAATGGAAATGGCACAACAAAGCGATCACGATACATATGAGAGTAAACATTGTGTGGTGTCCGCACTCTTGTGCTAATGCAGTTTGCTGCTTTCTACGTAATTTCAGCTCAAAGCTGAGAATGAGTATTGGTGTACGTAGTAGTGTCTTAAATGATAGAAAATACCGCTGCTGATTATCCCTATAGTAGTGATCCTTCCAACGGTTCACCGCCCCATCATGAATGGCAGGTATTCTTAGGTGTCGGGCTGCGATGTGCAGCGAGAGGATTCTTCCTCCAGCAGGGTCTCCCGGGCTAATAACGACTCCGGCGTTTCCATCAGGAAGTCCAGCCAAGAGTAAACCAATGCCACGATCCACCATCGTCCTGGTTTCAAACTAGTGATGTGGTGGCAAATCTCTCTGAGTGGTGATGACCTGGGGCAGACCTTGGCTAGACTGACCTCGGAACTCTCGGAAACCACAATGACTAAGCCAGCAAAGCTCCAAAAAATTAGGAATTATGCTGGGGCCCGCACAACCAGTGAAGACGGGCTATCAAAGTATTCAAGTTTTAGAGCAGTAAATGGTGTGATTATGATCTTTTTAGTCATAAGCGATAGAAAATTTATATTAAAACTAGTTATGCTAAAACTTTCTTGACCTTCTACCTTCTCCCTAGCTGTTTCGGTGGTCTCCTGGAATAGTTTCGTTTCTTATGGATTTAACCTATTTCTTCCTCATTGGAAGTCACGAAAAAGCGGTGGGTTTTTCGAGAAGTTGTTGATTGTGTAATTACCGGAGAGTTCTTCGTCTTTTTGTAAGTGTTATTGAAGCGTTTGGCCTAGTAGATTG